>JZKD02S1470587.1:140080-155359 GCA_000966675.3 Picea glauca | reverse complement strand
TTGCACCAACAATCTGTTCCCTTTCTTCCAGACTTGACTGCACACCAAAATCATGTGCACCTGCCCCCAAGATGATCTGTGCATTTCCACTGTGCACCTCATCTTCTTGTATGATCTACACACTTCCACCTTGCATGGAATCACTTTCTCTACTCATCATGCTTCCACTTCACATGCCAGTATCTCTCTTTCTTAACTTACTTCCACTACACCAAGCACCACATTCTCTTCGGATTGGTGCCTCATGGAGCTATGCGAAAACTTCTCTTTTTTTAGTGCATAACCATGTGATGTTTCCTCCTCATATTCCCTCAATGCACCAAACATTTACACATGTGCACCATATCTAGGTGCTCTTGATTCTCTTAAGATTGCAGTATACCACAATAGCCAAAGGGTACAATATTTGTCACCTAGGCCCTCACTAACACTATTGTCACTATTGGTATCTTCAATTCCAATCCTCTTTGCAATCCCATCCTCTCCTATTCTCCACTCTAGCACAAAATCCTCTCTCTCACCACTGCGTGGTGATATTTTCCTCTTCATTCTGGGCCCAACACCTCACTGAGAACCCTTTTCCAACTCTTCTCCACTCCTCTGCTCAACCTTCTCTCTCAACTCTTTTTCTCCTCTTTGCCTCTGGGTCCATTTCACTCCTCACCTCATCTTAGAAACTTCTTGGATCCTCCTCAATGGATCCATATTTTCCCCACATTTTCCAAAGCCCCCCCTCCCCAAAGTTTAGGGGTTTACATAGCCATCCTATCGTGATCCATGTGCATCAATCTATTTTCTACGAATAACATATTGATCCAAAGTGTAATGTCTTTGAGCATTCTCTTTCTTGGACCTTCTTCAAACTTTATTTCAAACTCGCTAAAAGAATCACAATATTGAATGGAGAATTCAACAATGTTTCCTTCCTTCACTCAAGTGAACCAAAGATCAATTTCTCGAGTCCACTTGTTTTCTAGCACCTTCAAACTATCAATTTTGGCTTGATTTAAAAATATTGGCTAGACTGGTAACAAAGATGAATTGGAAACAACTTATCTTTTTATCCATTCATGTAGCAGACATGTAAATTCTCTGAAGAAGAGCTCATGCATGTCTGAGTAAATGTATCAATCCTTCCATTCCTTTGCAGTCACCTATAATCCTTTCGTCTCTCACAGGTAAAAATCATCCTCTTTTTCTTCTATCTAGTGTTGAATCTCATCCTTAGAAGGATGTCACCACATTTTTATTTTCCTCCATCAATTTCAACAAGACTTCATGTCCTGACAACAGAACCATTTGTTAGGTTGTTTATCATTGTTTCAGTTCACACTTGTGCATGTACTGACCTTCCTAAAATTGGAGTGGTTTATACCCATGGTTTGTTTAAAGTGTGTCCAACAAAACCCCAAATCACTGACATATCAATCCTCGGCCAGGGCTGAGGAAAGTCTCACTCGAGATGCAGAGAGGATCACAGATACCATAATGTCTTGTGTCGGTGATGAAGGATTAAACATACTAAACACTATTGCATTTGGAATACATATCACTTAGATATGATACTTCATTAAGGACTAAGAATGAAAACAATACACATCCACATTCAACTCATTCAGAACAAACACATAATAGTTTGGAACCGCCATATATTCATTACTGAGAGTATTTCATCACAACAATGCTATACATTGCGTTAAAAAGTTTCCTACGACAACCATGGAATATCATATCATCATTATATCAACAGGGGGAATACATAGAATGTTCCATGATCCTTTCTTTAGGACTCAGGAATACCAAAATACAGGAATATATTCAAGGACATTACAATAATGTAGTAGTCTCAGGGTGAGTTCGATGTTGGTAGCTAACTTGAAACTCTCAGACTAGATGAATAACTTCTCATAAACTCCTTAATACATTAGCCAACTCTTTATCTGAGCTTAAATCTCTTTTTTATATCCTTCATTGTTGGGGAGCATTGTCCCTTTCTACTCTACTCCACTCACTTGTATGATCCAACTTCCTTGTATGCTTCAAATACCTGCAAGTGTTGCACATAGAATTTCTACATTAGGGGAAATCTTAACTTCCTGACCAACTCCTCGTCTGTCCACCCCACGTCTTCATATGTTGTTGACACTAATCATTCAGGAAGATATCCTGATTATTCCTTTCTTTCTTCTGATAGACATATTCTTATTTTCTAGCGT
The DNA here is from genome assembly GCA_000966675.3 of Picea glauca. Classification (NCBI taxonomy): domain Eukaryota; kingdom Viridiplantae; phylum Streptophyta; class Pinopsida; order Pinales; family Pinaceae; genus Picea; species Picea glauca. The sequence continues at coordinate 153,143 of JZKD02S1470587.1, read as the reverse complement.
AATTGACAAAGATCGAACCGACATGAACTTGACAGTATTTATGTTCTATTCTCTACTGACAAAACCCAGTCTGATGCACACTTCATGGAAATCCTCATGCACTTATTCAGGTGCATGCAGATTTTATAAAATGGGAATGCATTTCTCCCTTAGTAGTACTTCAATGTTGCAGTCAACACCCATACATGGGACCTTGGTTTATAGTTGTACATCATCACTATGACTATTGAGGATAATGCTTCTCGAAGGGGGATAGAATGGTGGGATTCTCCCTAGGAATTTAATAGGGTGGGAATATGGGCCCATTAGAGTTAATAATAGGATAAATGTGTTTTCCATTTAATCTAATGTTGAATAGGTCCACAATGTTAATTATTATTAAATAATGCATGTTATCCCCATTTTGTGGATAAATAAGGAGATTATGTCTCGAGGCCCTCAGGTTTTAGATATGGAGTGTTGAGAGACTACATGACCAACAATACCCTTTGCATAGATGGAAAACCCACTCACCACCACATATGGTCATAGTTTTTTAGATGGTGTCCACCACATCAGTTGTCTTCTGGAAGGCAGTGGGCCTTGCTCCATGAGGTACAAGTCAATATTATGGTGAGAATCATTTCAATGTTCAATCCATTTGATTATGTTGTATCTTATATTTCTCTATATTTCATGATATATTATTGGACATTATGCCTTTTTCCCTACTTCACCTTCATGGTTGGCATTGTTACCTAGTAAGTGGTCTTTCTTGGGAATGGGTTTGCTACTAGGAACTCCCTCAATATGCCATTGTATTGTTCCCGACCATACTTACCACTTTCCATCATTATTCCCCTCAATTTCCTTATATCTTGGGATTTTAGGGTGTATTGACCCAAGAAGGGGTTGTCCCTCATTCTATTGGAAGAAGGGGCTAAAGGCGCATAAGGGATGATGTTGGGTAAAAGATAAAAGCCTTGTATAAACCTTCCAGATTCTTTTCCTGGGGATCACCCAAGAAATCAGTGAAACATATATCTTTGAATAAAGGGGACCCACCATGTAATAAAGAATGCTTAAAATTTTAGTTGAAGGATATGAGGTCTCATCACAAGCCAATCTATCACTTCCATTAATATCTAGTGGTATTGCATTACCATCATCTGTTCACCAAACCGGGGTAATGACTCTTAGTTTCATGGCTGAGAGAAAGGGGTCTCATCACGAGCCAACCTTCTCATTTCCACTAGGTGTTTATGGGTGACATTGCCATCATCTGGTCACCACACCAGGATAGTGACCTTCAATCTCTCATGATATTATGAAAGAAAATACAAAGAAACAAAGATAAAAGGCAATTGTTGGGCTTGGAAAAAGTACATTGCAGACGAAGGTACCACACACCCTCTACAAAGGCACCCATGAATGAGACACTACGAACCCTTGTATGTCATGAGCCCTATTCCCATTAATTCTTGACCCCAACCACTTCATCTAGTTTACATTTCTTAGAGAGGTATCTCTTGGAATCTCTCATTGACCTAGGGTAAGATCTACCCAATAGGACACCTCGTCAACCCTCCCATATTCAATATTGACAAGTCACATAATGTCTTTGAGCAGTTAATTGTTTGATATGTGATCTTTGATGCACATGATTAGATGGATTATTTATCTATTGGATTCACTTATCATAATGTTATAACTTGAGATCCTTAGAGTGCCTGCTCATTTGTCTTTACAGGACCTAGTTGGAAGACATTTTTGGGAGAACAAGCCTAGCTTGGGCTTCCATAGCACTACAAGCCCACAGGTAGGATGCTAGGGGCCCACATACCGGATGAGAGAGATAAAAATTGGAATGCCTCAAATATGACTTCAACAACATAGCCTAGCCCCCACATGCCAAATGTTTTTCCTATGAGAGGAAAAATGTCACTTCTAGAGACATGACATTACTAAGGGGATTAGGGCTTGCTGGTGAGGTGCCACTCATTTACACTTGAACGTTTTGAGTAGAAGGGGGTATTCACCATGAGGATATCATATAGTTTATTTACATGTGGCCTTTGGAGGCCTACCTATGCTTCTCCAACACCAACGACTTCCTCAAAGTAGTCGCCTAAATGGGTGACATCCTTCTAAAATTAGGGTTTTCTTATGTGCAAAAGTGAATTTTAAATTAATTAGTTTGTAAAGGGGGGAATTTTAGGGTTTTTTACCCCTGATGTTGTGTTTTACTCCTTAATTTGTGGGTAAGTCACCTTAGTGACATTTGTATAAATAGAGAGCATAAGATCTCATTTTAAAAACATAACTCTCCCTCATTGTGAGAGGACTTGGTCTGACATTTACATCACACTTGGCTCTTTTATCTCTTGTGAACTTGTTTATGTCTATGTTTATGAATTATTGATGGAGGAGGTCTAGCACTAGCTTTGGATGATGCTTTCTAGCTCTTGTGGTGGATTGTCTTGGCATTTCTCTTGATCTTGGTATGGTCTTTTACTAATATGTTATCATTTTTTCAGGTCAAGTATTATTATGCTAGGAGATACATGTGAAGTATAAGGTCATACACTGCCACCATAGTCTTCATCATTTTATTTCTTCATCTCATTGATTATACAAGGTTTTGCTAAGAGAAGTATAAGGGCATACACCCTCTTAACTTAAACCCTAGCTAGAGAAACTTGCCTTGGGAAGTAAAAGGGCTTACACCCCCAAGGAGGTAGTTTCTCTAGATATTTTTTTATTTGACTCCATTAACCCAATAGTAAAGGCACTAGTCATACTCTTTTTTGCATTGGATATATAAAATCATTGCCTTGGGAAAGATGATTTCCGTTCATTTTTACTTATTGCAAAGTGGATCATACTTCATGTGCCTTGGGCACCTCACAGCCACTAGGGAGTCCCCATCAAGGGGATACTTATTTCTATTGTTACAAAATTGCATCTTCAGCCATTAGGGCTCCATAAACCCTAACTCATTTTCTTGAATAACTCCCATATCAACCATTGGATTTTTCTCAAAGTTTGCACACTTACTCCCCTTGGCCTAGCGCACTTTTTAGCAAATTTTGAGGGGATTTCAGTGGCTTATTTTATTTATGTAATACATTTAATGTTATAGACACAAGGCTGATATAATTTGTTGCAGACAAGTATTTACAACATCCCTATCTTTTGTGCTAGAATATTGGCTTTTCATCTTGAGTTTAGCTAGTCTTTCTCTTGTATTTACTACTTGATCTCTAGCACTTATTGAGAATCTTATAGTACCATTTACTTGTTGACATATACTTTTATATACTACTGAAAATTAAGGACAAAAATATTAACTTGTTGATCCAACTAACATATATCATTGCAAAATGTCTTTTCTTGTGTCTCAAGCAGGTACAATCATCAGGAGAAGTACTATACATGTGGGGAAGAAATTAATTGACTTGCAAGGAATATTTCCCTACCTTTTATTCCACTTATAATTTTCCTCTAGGGGCTTCACTTCCATTTCCCTCCATCTCCATCTCAATCCCCCTAGGTTCATCGGAATCGCCTCCCTCAAGTGATCTAGTCACCCTTGAAGTGTGGGACCTACATTGAGGTGACATTGGGTGTAGGATTCCCAAGTTGTAGCACTTGATTTGTGGTTGGGTTGGGATTTGACCAGCCTACAAATTTCATTATAACGAGGTCCATTAGTTAGTTAACATTGAATATATGTAATGTAGTGTCATTAAATAAGGTCCACTAGGTAATTAAAATTTGGTTATGGTTAGGTTTTTTTCTATCTAGCTATAAAGAAGGAAGAATTCCTTCTTATGAATCATGTACTAGGATATTATTTTAATGGAACCTAGATTATTTGGATGTTTCCCCTTTGAAAAGGAAAATTTATAGGAGTTAATACTTCCATAAAATGATCATTGTATAGTGCTACCATAAATTATGGGTATTTTATTAATAAAATATAGTGGTTTTCTTGAATATATAGTTTTTGAACATTTAATGTGATAAGGATCATTACATGAATCAGTATACACCATCAATGAATAAATACCTATTATCTTAAATGTGCACCTATTACCATCATTCATGTAACTTTGCAAGACATCATTTACGGAAAGCACTGGATGAATTAACATGATGCATTCATTTTGCCTTTGTATTCCTTCTAAATCCAATAACAAATTTCTTCCAATAAATCCAATAATAAATTTCTTCCAATACATCACTTGGATTACTAAAAACATAACACATTTAAAATAAATATGAAATGTGCATGCCACTCTATAGGTGTTAGGACTTACAATGACTTAACAACCATCCAAGATATAACACCTATTAAACATGCTCAGTTGAAAAACTAATACCCAACCAATATATCATACTCATTATCAATCAAAATACCAATCAATGAGAAATCTTCAAACTCACTTCCCTTCTCAACTTGCATGCCAATTATGTTTTCACACTTTGTGTGCACATTTCCAAGCAATCATGCACATGCATCAAAAAACAATTTCACATATAAACATGTACATATAATTTCAATGGTTCTTCACCTCAACATCATGCATATAATTCTAATATCTCCCAGACATATTGATAAAAAACATAATTCCTATGAGTCTAATATCCTTGGGCATTTGTGTGCACAATACCAAAACATTTAGAATATTATATGTAATATTCCAACCATTTTGTGGATGTAATCACCAAATAAAAAGTAGATGTAATCATTGCTTCATCACAACATAATCCATCAACAATTCATAAGCATAAGGATAGGACTCAAATTTATTCACAAAGAATTTTGGGAAAAATTTAAACAATGCAATGCAAAGCTAGAAGTGTATATTACACAAGTATTGAACCCTACACATCCTAGCATGGCCTTTAGTTTGGATATCAAGAGTTGAATGATTCCATGATAGGACAACTATAAAATGAAGGTTCCAAATACAAATTTTGATAAGACAACTATCCCAATAACAATTCATAAAAAAACCCACCACTAAGACAAATAAATCAATGAGTATCATGTATCGATAATAGATAAATGGAATGTGCATCGACTAAATGGTTTGGGGAGTATCTTGGGAAAAGAGGAAGATGAAATGGAAGAAAAATCTATTGGTATTCATATGTATTTTAATTCTGCCTTTTTTAACCATTTTCTCTTCCATTTCCCTTAACAAATATGGACCAACAACTAAGTGGTATGTTGGGTTGTCCCAACTCACTGGTGTGTTGCACTTTATACCATAAAGTGCCTCAAATGGGCTCATATTTAAATATTCTTGATACCCATTGTTGTAATCAAACTCTACCAAATGTAGGCAGTCTTCCAATTTTGATGGTTTATCCATAACATACATCCTGATCATATCTTCAATCGCTTGATTTACTCTCTCTGTTTTTCCATCTGACTCAGGGTGATATGTTGTTCTAAAGTTCATATTTGTCCCAAATCCTTTAAATAACCATTTCCAAAAATTTGATGTGAACTTGGGATCTTTGTTAGACACAATTGTCTTAGGTACACCATACAACCTAGCAATTTCTCTCATGTATATATCAAAAATGTTTGTTGCATTGTGATTTGACTTCACTGGAATAAAATGGGAAACTTTAGTAAGATTTTCCACCACTACCATATTATAAGCATGCTACTTGGTTGTTTTGGGAAGCTTAGTAATGAAATCCATGGTTACAACTTCCCACTTCCACTTAGGAATGGAAAAGGTTATAGAAAACTAGTTGGGTGTCTGTACTCAACCTTGGCCTTTTGACATTCAAGTCGTCTAGCAATAAAATCGGAAACCTCCTTTTTCATGCTTGGCCGATAGTATTTTTTTTTTACTATTGGAATTGTCGCCTAGTAGCCTGGGTTCCCAACATAAGGAACTTAATCCATCTCTGACAATAACTGATTTTTCAACTCCTGATCATTTGGCACATAAACTATGTACCTATACATGAGGATTATGTTTGTCAAATTCAATTGTGGGAATTTGATTCATTTAATTGTCAACTCAAGTTTGTAATCTTATGAAATATGCAACACTATATGTGCAGAAAATTGGTTTCCATTTTTTTTTATTGTGATTGCAATGAAGGTTAATTCCTAACTTATTCTAAATCTTTTGTGAACAAGAAAGCATAGCGATATTCTGTAAGAAAATAGAGTGCATAATTTAAAACATATTATGAATGAAAACAACCTCAAAATCCAACAGTCAATTAATCCTTAGTTCTTAGCTTCATGAATGTGATCAACATGATTTCATGAACTACATAAAATTCCCATATCATTCTATAAACTGATGAAAAGTTAAATTGACTTTGAAAATTTAAAAAGAACTAAACTTAATAAATTAAAATCTGATGTTAGTGTTGTTCAATTACAACAGTACTCAAGAGTTCATTTAATTATTTGATCATAAGATTTATGGATCATGTCAATTGACTCCACAAAATACATATATTGATAATTACTTCTGTTCACCAAAGTCAAAGGTACTTAATAACTGTTGTATCGAAATTAACACTGTAAATTAAATTAGAAATAAAATTTATAAACAAGATTCAATTGCAGAAAATTAAAGGACAACTAAAAATAGAATATTGGAATTTGAAAACAAAGTAACATAGAAATAAAGTAACAAACTTAGTCATTGGGGGCCCTCATGCATCCTTGTATGTTACTGGTAGAGTCTTATGTAGATACGAACTACGATTTTACTCAAACATATAATTAGCGCAATGAAAACCATCAGCACTTGTATTAGATCAAAGTCAAGAGTACAATATCTTATAATTTCCATGATTCCCTCTGTAGTGTTCTAAGTTTGAATTTATACAAAATGAATCAAGATCATTTTAAATCCGATTTCATAGGAATGTGATCAATTAACTTGGAAATTTATATGCATTTAATATTTACAATGATATGGAAGATATCAAATATAAACAAATGTCATGGAGAAATTCATGACAGGATGCATGAATTTCTCCATGTGATTTTGTTCCTCATATCGATATCTTGATGGATTTTTGAACTGTGCACTTATGCCACGTAAGCAAGTTGACCACAACTTTGACTTTTGCTTCCTGACATTGTAGAGGGTTCTTGCATTGATTTGACATATGGGTAAGTTGGAGTTGTAGATTTGACACCTGGTATAACTTTGGATTCATTCTGAAAGAAGCACGAATTTTGAGTTTAAACAAATCTATTGGAGAAAGTCATTAGTGCTTATAGGAATTTAGTAGCTTCAAAATCAGAATATTCTGCAGCTTACTTTAAAATAATAATGAATTAAACTGTATTGCGTCAAAATAACAAAATAAGTTAAAGATTTATACTTTTACCTCTGATCCTATCCAATATCAAGGTTGGGATAAAATAAGGGTTTATTATGGAAAAAGGAGGATTTTGGCATATGAAAAATATCTAGCAATAATGAAAAAATCATGACAAAAGGGTGAGTTTCTGAAGCCCAACATTTCCCCCACATTGGAGGTGTTGTGTGTCCTCACACAAAAAAATTTGATTGCCCCTTCCAAATTTTCAAAATTGTGTGTTATTGTGCTTGTTATACTTGCTTTGTTGTTGCCAAAAATGTGTGTAGTCTTGATGAAGAGCCTTGAGTTTTCTCCTTTAACTCCTTGATCTTGTTTTTCAACTTCTGAATATGGAGTCTTTCCTCCCGATTTTTCCCATACCACTTCTCAGCTTCTTTAATCAAGTACTTTTTATCATCTCCAAATCCTTTTGTTTTCTTGTCAAGTTTAGCTATATTCTTTTTTAGACTTTTATTTTCTCCTTTGATGTGTCACTCCAATACTTCCATCCCATAAATAGTTCTCTACAATTCATTGATTTTTTCCTTATCACTTTGTGATTGAGAAGGAACATATGCAATTTTTGACTCTTTACTAACGTTTTCTAGGGCATTCTGAATTCCTTCTATATAAAATGCAGGAAAATGAAATTATAGTGATGAATGTACACTTGTTTGAAGGGCCTTAGTAGAAGATCGATTCCTTCATCGTGGAACTTATTCTTTCTTTGATGGGACAGTTTATTCCTCTGCATGTGTCTCCAAATCGATGATTGGACTTGAAGTCTTTCTCCCCTCGACTCATATTTCCAATCTTCTTATTTTGCTTGTTGTTTTTCAAGTCTTCTGCTCTGTTTCTAACTTCTTGTTTTTGCTCTGAACAACTATTGTCGTCACATCAAGTTTTGATGTTGGAGACAAAGTCTTATCCATATCTACTGGTGCTTCTACCTTCAACTCCTCAGTGGTACATTTAGGAGGTCATCCATGCTTTCCTTTTTCCATGTCTGGGATTTTCTATTGAGAGTATGAACTTTCTTCCCCTATTTCATTGGGTATCAAACGCTTAACTTTAATTTCTTGTTCTATTCTAGGAATAATTTAGGTAAGGATCTATGTACTACCTCTTCTTTGTTATGGAGTTGAATCATTAATATGTTCCTTTCCAGGAAATAATCCACGAATTGGTTTTTTAATTGATGGGGATCCCAAGACCTGTTTTGGAATTGAACCCTAGACTTGTAGCTCTTTGAAACCCTGAAATGGTACCTTTTCCTTTTTTGTGCTTGATATTTTCTCTTCATCAGCGATCGACATATGTATGTTGTTTCCCTCATCTCCATTTGTTTGGATTTCCTCTTCATTCTTATTTTTGTCTTTAATAGAGAATCAATTTGTTTGCAATAAATCATCCCAAGTGTCACCCATTTGCTGCAATCTATCCACGATGAGCATTTTAACCAATCCATAATGATATAAACTCGATTCCAATTTTTGTGAGCTCTTTTGGATTGTAAATTCCATTTTATTAAGGCTATTATGTAATAAGAATGGCATATTAAGTTCATGGCCTTTAACAAAATGTAACAACAACCTCAAATGGTAATAGAAAACTAATCCATACATGCCTTCACATGTAACAAATTTATGCAACACAAATAAAATAGTATTCCACTTAGATTTGATACTTGCAATGAGTATGCCCTTGCTCCAATTTACCACTTGATCGGGTTTTATTAGGAACTTCTTGCAATCATAATTTGTCAATCTTTGATTCTTGAACCACTTTTTCCCTTGATGAGGAAATTTTGTAACTTGAGCAACGAATTCATCTGTAATTTCTATATCCATTTCACCTATTCGATCCCTCTTCCTGTTAGGAATATAGAATATGATGTAGGATAGGATATGGATTTGGTCAACATTTTGTGGATATAAAATCACATTTTTTAACAAAATTAATAACCATTAAGTAAAAGTATTCATCTTTTCACAAAGTTGGTACTTTAAAACGCATTATAGTTTAATAGATTGTTACCTTACTTTGGTGTTTACTTATAACCTTGCCACTTGACCTTCATAAGTGTTGCTTATGAATTCATTGTTGAGATGTTTGTTGATGGAAGACTGAAGAAATGTTGTTGGAATGAACTGTTAATGAAGAACTATTGATAAAAACTTATGAGAATGCTAATGAAAATTGTTGCTTCAATGCTTGAAAAAAATGTAAAAATTCAAATCATGTTGATGAATAAACCCATAGACTGCACGAATGTTGTTGAAGATTGCTGATAAAAATTTCTACTAAAAACTTTTGAGAATGTTGATGAATACATCCATACACTATGAAGAATTTTGATGTAGATACCTTCAAAATTTATTGATGAAAATAATTTCTGAAAACTTTGATGAAGAAATGTTGGATTTATTGATAAAAAAATTTGAGGATACCTTGAATTTCATGACTTTTGCATGAAATTCAAAATACAATATGTTGGAGGTTAGTATTCAACAATTCTAAAATTAATCACAGAATCTTTTAGTGGCTATAGAAAGTTTGTGACTGTAAAAAGATGTGAAAAGTGAATACTAACTGTAGAAATTGTTGCTAACTTTATTACTGAAAAAGATGGAAAAAAAAAACATAACACTTGTCTGTCTACAACTAAAATTATTTTTTGAAACTAAAAAAAAAAAATTGATCTAAATATTCTTTATGTTTTCCTCACCCTACTTGCCATTTATGGTTTACAAACTAAGCCTTATTTTCTTGAATCTTACCTGTCATTTATGGTTTTCAAACAAGATCCATGCATAGTTGCACCATTTTTGGTTTTCTTTTTTTTTGAAAAGAACGGTTATGTTGTATTAAGTGGCATTCTGGCAAGACAGAATCAGAAAGTTACAGATCTGAAGAAGGTTGGTGACCTCTAACAGTGTTTCCAACCTTATTGTGAATGTCTTGGGAGACTAATCCCATCTGCTTCTTGAGCTAATTGGAGAAAATGACAAAAAATGCATACATGAGTAAATTCTCACAAACTGTGAGCATAGTAGAAGACAGAAGCAAAACATTAAGCCGTGGGGGATGAAATTTTCCCCTTAAAGAAGGGATCCAGCTTTTTCTGAGAACCTAAAGAAATGTTGGAGGTCACCTCCTTTTCTCTGCTAGCTTTGTTGGTCCTTCACCCTCGGGTAAGGGGTGGCGATGAAACTGACTTGTCTTCAGGTGGAATCCAGAAGGATTTCATCGGATAGAGGATATTCCTTAACTTCTGTTGCTTCTAGATCTAGGGCTTCATCTTCCTTCAGCGCATCAAAGCTGTTTTTATTTTCTAGAGTTGCCTCTGCTGAATGAGTGACCTTCGGAGCCTGGGCTACTGGATCTTTTCACCTTGGCTGCCTTCGTCGGTTAGATACTAGCTGAAAGTCATCTTCTTTGTCTAGTCCCGGCTCCTTAGAGGCTTTGGGGCAGCTTTTTGCGAAATGACCGTAAGCATGGCACCAGAGGCACTTAAAAGGAATCTGTTCATAGTCCATCTCTTGGACATGGCACCATTCCCCCACGGAGAGCTTAATGGCTTCCAATAGTCCTTTATCGAGGTTAACCTCAACACAAATATGAGCACAGGTAAACTGATCCCCTTTCGGCTCCACCCTGTCCAGGAAATGGCCAAGCTTATTTCCAATGTCCTCCAAAGATCTTTCCCCCCAGAGATACAAGGGAAGATGAGGCAGCCTAACCCAAACAGGGGTTGCAGTGATCTTGGCTCCGGGATTGAAGTCAAGAGTCTAGGGGGCTAAGAACAACCCTCTCGACCCCATGAAATAGGGTCCAGATCTGAAAACTAGATCACGGTCCTCTTTCCTCGAGAAACTGAAGACAAAAAAAAACCCTGCCTACTACGCACATATCAACCTTTCCCTGTATCAGCAACTTCCAGGGATCATCCATCCATGCCTCCACCGTTTTGGAGCTAGGCCATAACCCCGTAAACTTTCCGATGAGGGCCTTTTCTGCTAGATGGAGGGCAAGAGTGCACGAATCCTCTGGAGATAGCTCCAGAGAAGGGATCTCCTCCATCTTCTTAACAAACTTGGACAAGAGAGAAGGCTTGGATTTAGGTCCCGTCGAGCGGACTAACACTTTGAATGCTTCCAAAGGATCTTTTTCCATCTCGGCTATTGGAACTGGGGCCATCATAGCAGGGAAACAACCACCAACAAACAAGAAGAAACGCAGGCGAAGCACAGGAGGGATGCTCTGAAAACGCCGATTCGTGGCCCCGATTTTGCAGAGGAAGGAGGACAGTAGACTCCCAAAGAATGCACAAGGTCAACATTCAGATTTGCATCAGGGCCACCAAAGATGGAGGTCGCGACCTTCAGACCTTCAAAATGGGAGACACCACCATTGAGCCAGAACCATTGAGAGAAGCACTGCTGGAAACAAGATCATCCACAAACCAAAAGAACTTGAGCAGGAAATGGAGTTCGAGGTGTTGGTCAAGCTAAGCCTGGTTGCCGAGAAGGTCGAGGCTTCCTGTGCGCGCGGCTAGGGTTCCTTCTTCAATAGTACTTATGTGTTCATCTCCTCATACCTTGACCTAGGTTGTTGAGATCCATCCTCTTCCCATTTTTGGTTTTCACAAACAATGCCAATTTTTTTTTTTTACTTTATTTAATTTATATTATTTTTTTTCATTTCATTTATTTTTATTCTATATATTTTATTTTTTTTAAGAGAATTTCTTCTGAATAGGGACAGAATAATCCTCCCTATTCATTGTTTCCATGTCTGACTATTGGAGAAAATGAGTAACACATTCTTCCCAGTTCAATGGTTTGTTATATACTCTCAATATATGACCATTAACTAAGAAAGAAATACCTTATGCATCTATTATTCTAATTTTTACTACTCCATTATCATAAACTTCCTCTACTTCATATGGACCCAACCATCGAGTACTAAAATTTCCCTTAAAATTTTTATATCTAGAGTCAAATAGAAGGGTCCAATCACCTGGTTTGAAGGTATTTTTCTTTATGAATTCACCATGCCAACTGTATCTTTGTTTTTGAATGAGATTTTTCTGGTGAATTAACTCCTATTTGATTTCATCCAACTCATTGAGTTGAGCTAACCTTTGTTGTTGTGCTTCTAATAAGTCTATTCCAAGTTTAGTTGTGATCCTAAAATTCTTGATTTGGAATTCAATAGGCAACGAGACTTGTTTTCCATATACAATATCATATGGTGTATTCCCAATAATACTTCTCCATGTAGTATGGTAAGACCACAAAGCTTTTGGAATTCGATCTATCCAATCTTTATGATGCATTTGAACTGTCCTGGTCAGGATAGCTTTAAGAAATTTATTGGTTGATTCCACTTTCCCATTGGCTTATGGATCGTATGGAGAAGATTTCTTATGCTTGATCTTGTACTTCTCCATGATCTTCTGAAAAAGTTTCAATGTGAATTGAGTTCCCTGATCTGTAACAATTTCTCTTGGGACACCAAAACGAGTGAATATGTCCTCAAATAAAAAATCAACAACAACGTTTTCAGTAGAAAAAGTAAGTGGTTTAGCCTCTACCCATTTTGTTACATAATAATTACATACTAAAACATACCTTTTATTCCTTGATGTTGGATTAATTGGTCCCACAAAATCTAGAGCCCATCTTTCAAAAGGTTCAATGAGTACCTTTGGTTG
>JZKD02S1470587.1:59095-135710 GCA_000966675.3 Picea glauca | reverse complement strand
CTTAGATAGATTCGAAAGAAATTCAGTGTCCATGATAAGCACTTTTCTGTCTAGGGTTAAGGTCAAGCCTTAGAGGTCGATATACTTGTCCGCAGGCAGATTTTCCTACAACAGATACCTTTAATTTCATGACTTTTGCATGAAATTCAAAATACAATATGTTGGAGGTTAGTATTCAACAATTCTAAAATTAATCACAGAATATTTTAGTGGCTATAGAAAGTTTGTGACTGTAAAAAGATGTGAAAAGTGAATACTAACTGTAGAAATTGTTGCTAACTTTATTACTGAAAAAGATGGGAAAAAAAAAAACATAACACTTGTCTGTCTACAACTGAAATTATTTTTTGAAACTAAAAAAAAAAAAATTGATCTAAATATTCTTTATGTTTTCCTGACCCTACTTGCCATTTATGGTTTACAAACTAAGCCTTATTTTCTTGAATCTTACCTGTCATTTATGGTTTTCAAACAAGATCCATGCATAGTTGCGCCATTTTTGGTTTTCTTTTTTTTTGACAAGAACGATTATGTTGTATTAAGTGGCATTCTGGCAAGACAGAATCAGAAAGTTACATATCTGAAGAAGGTTGGTGACCTCTAACAGTGTTGCCAACCTTCTTGTGAATGTCTTGGGAGACTAATCCCATCTGCTTCTTGAGCTAATTGGAGAAAATGACAAAAAATGCATACATGAGTAAATTCTCACAAACTGTGAGCATAGTAGAAGATAGAAGCAAAACATTAAGCCGTGGGGGATGAAATTTTCCCCTTAAAGAAGGGATCCAGCTTTTTCTGAGAACCTAAAGAAATGTTGGAGGTCACCTCCTTTTCTCTGCTAGCTTTGTTGGTCCTTCACCCTCGGGTAAGGGGTGGCAACGAAACTGACTTGTCTTCAGGTGGAATCCAGAAGGCTTTCATCGGCCAGAGGATCTTCCTTAACTTTTGTTGCTTCTAGATCTAGGGCTTCATCTTCCTTCAGCGCATCAAAGCTGTTTTTATTTTCTAGAGTTGCCTCTGCTGAATGAGTGACCTTCGGAGCCTGAGCTAGTGGATCTTTTCACCCTGGCTGCCTTCGTCGGTTAGATACTGGCTGAAATTCATCTTCTTTGTCTAGTCCCGGCTCCTTAGAGGCTTTGGGGCAGCTTTTTGTGAAATGACCGTAAGCATGGCACCAGAGGCACTTAAAAGGAATCTGCTCATAGTCCAGCTCTTGGACATGGCACCATTCCCCCACGAAGAGCTTAATGGATTCCAATAGTTCTTTCTCGAGGTTAAACTCAACACAAATACGAGCACAGGTAAATTGGTCCCCTTTCGGCTCCACCCTGTCCAGGAAATGCCCAAGCTTATTTCCAATGTCCTCCAAAGATCTTTCCCCCCAGAGATACAAGGGAAGATGAGGCAGCCTAACCCAAATAGGGGTTGCAGTGATCTCGGCTCCGGGATCGAAGTCAAGAGTCCAGGGGGCTAAGAACAACCCTCTCGACCCCATGAAATAGGGTCCAGATATGAAAACTAGATCACAGTCCTCTTTCCTCGAGAAACTGAAGACAAAAAAAACCCTGCCTACTACGCACATATCAACCTTTCCCTGTATCAGCAACTTCCAGGGATCATCCATCCATGCCTCCACCATTTTGGAGCTAGGCCATTACCCCGTAAACTTTTCGATGAGGGCCTTTTCTGCTAGATGGAGGGCAAGAGTGCACGAATCCTCTGGAGATAGCTCCAGAGAAGGGATCTCCTCCATCTTCTTAACAAACTTGGACAAGAGAGAAGGCTTGGATTTAGGTCCTGCCGAGCGGACTAACGCTTTGAATGCTTCCAAAGGATCTTTTTCCATCTCAGATATTGGAACTGGGGCCATCATATCAGGGAAACAACCACCAACAAACAAGAAGAAACGCAGGCGAAGCACAAGAGGGATGCTCTGAAAACGCCGATCCGTGGCCCCGATTTTCCAGAGGAAGGAGGACAGTAGACTCCCAAAAAACGCACAGGGTCAACATTCAGATTTGCATCAGGGCCACCGAATATGGAGGTCGCGACCTTCAGACCTTCAAAGTGGGAGACACCGCCATTGAGCTAGAACCATTGAGAGAAGCACTGCTGGAAACAAGATCATCCACAAACCAAAAGAACTTGAGCAGGAAATGGAGTTTGAGGTGCTGGTCAAGCTAAGCCTGGCTGCCGAGAAGGTCGAGGCTTCCTGTGCGTGCGGCTAGGGTTCCTTCTGCAATAGTACTTATGTTTTCATCTCCTCATACCTTGACCTAGGTTGTTGAGATCCATCCTCTTCCCATTTTTGGTTTTCACAAACAATGCCAATTTTTTTTTTTTACTTTATTTAATTTATATTATTTTATTTCATTTCATTTATTTTTATTCTATATATATATATTTTTTTAAGAGAATTTATTCTGAATAGGGACAGAATAATCCTCCCTATTCATTGTTTCCATGTCTGACTATTGGAGAAAATGAGTAACACATTCTTCCCAGTTCAATGGTTTGTTTTATACTCTCAATATATGACCATTAACTAAGAAATAAATACCTTATGCATCTATTATTCTAATTTTTACTACTCCATTATCATAAACTTCCTCTACTTCATATGGACCCAACCATCGAGTACTAAAATTTCCCTTAAAATTTTTATATCTAGAGTCAAATAGAAGGGTCCAATCACCTGGTTTGAAGGTATTTTTCTTTATGAATTCACCATGCCAACTGTATCTTTGTTTTTGAATGAGATTTTTCTGGTGAATTAACTCCTATTTGATTTCATCCAACTCATTGAGTTGAGCTAACCTTTGTTGTTGTGCTTCTAATAAGTCTATTCCAAGTTTAGTTGTGATCCTAAAATTCTTGATTTGGAATTCAATAGGCAACGAGACTTGTTTTCCATATACAATATCATATGGTGTATTCCCAATAATACTTCTCCATGTAGTATGGTAAGACCACAAAGCTTTTGGAATTCGATCTATCCAATCTTTATGATGCATTTGAACTGTCCTGGTCAGGATAGCTTTAAGAAATTTATTGGTTGATTCCACTTTCCCATTGGCTTATGGATCGTATGGAGAAGATTTCTTATGCTTGATCTTGTACTTCTCCATGATCTTCTGAAAAAGTTTCAATGTGAATTGAGTTCCCTGATCTGTAACAATTTCTCTTGGGACACCAAAACGAGTGAATATGTCCTCAAATAAAAAATCAACAACAACGTTTTCAGTAGAAAAAGTAAGTGGTTTAGCCTCTACCCATTTTGTTACATAATAATTACATACTAAAACATACCTTTTATTCCTTGATGTTGGATTAATTGGTCCCACAAAATCTAGAGCCCATCTTTCAAAAGGTTCAATGAGTACCTTTGGTTGTAGAGGCATTTCTCTTCTTGTACTGGCCTTCCCATTCTTTGACAACTATCATGTATTTTCGCACATTTCTTAGTATCTTTGAAAAGATAGGGCCAATAATACCCCAATCAAAGAATTTTATAAGCAGTTATTCGATCACTAAAATGTCCTCCAAATGGTTCATCATGGAATTCTTTCAATATTTCATATATATCGTCTTCTCTAACACACCTCCAAATGATCAAATTAGGTATTGTGCAAAAGAGTTCTCCATCAATCCATGAATGAAAAACACTACTTCTAATAATTTTATGTTTCTGTTTTTGTGACATATGTTGATGTAATTTTCTAGTGGCCAAGTAATTGGAAATGTCTGCAAACCAAGGAGATTTGTTAGCTATTTCAAATAAATGTTCATCTGGAAATTCATTATTAACAAGAATTAATTCTCCTTCATCTTGTATTATGGATAGAAAATATACAACTAAATTTTCTTTTTTGGGTATATCTAATACAGTGATATCAAACTCCTGAAGCAAAAGAATCCACCTAGTAATTATACCATTAGTAATTGGTTTTTTCATTAAATATATAATGGATGAATGGTCCGTGTGGACAAAAACCTCATATCCTATGATATAATGCCTAAATTTATTGATGGCATGCACTACTGCAAGAAATTATTTTTATGTGACTATATAATTTAATTCATGAGGTATCAAATTCTTGATAACAAAGTAAATGGCATATGAAACCTAATTTTCTTTTTTTCCCAAAATTGCACCTAAGGTTGTATCAGAAGCATTTGTAGATATTTGAAATGTAAGAGACCAATTTGGTCCTCTTAAAACAAGAGCTACATAAAGTTTTTATTTTAAAATTTCAAATGTAGTTTGGCATGGTATATTCCAAAAAAATCCATTATCTTTTGTGATAAGTTTAAACAATGGAGATTATATTTGTGTGAAATTTTCAATAAAACGCCTGTATTAACCATCATGTCCTAAGAAACTTCTAACATCGTTTTGATTCTTTGGCACCAGAAGCTTGGAAATGAATTATATTTTCTTTGGATCCACCTTTATTCTTGCAGAAGACACATAGTGACCCAAAACAATTCCTTCAGTTTGTAACATAAAACATTTCTCATGACTTAGTGATAAATTTGTTTCATGACAATGATTAACACATTTTCTATATTTGCTAATGCTTCCTCAAAATTATTTCCATAAATAGTAAAATCATCCATATAAACCTATACACAATCATGAATCGGGTCAGAAAATATACCCAATACAACACGTTGGAAAGTTGCAGGTGAATTACATAATCCAAAAGGTAGTACTCGATATGCATACGTACCCCAAGGACAAGTGAATGTGGTCTCATCCTGATCTTCTAGAGCAATATGAATTTGGTTGTAACCGTTGTTAAACAACACAGGTATTCCAACAGAGGATGAACACCTTCAGTAACCACTTGCACAACTAGATCAAAGATCAATACACTGATGTTTTGATGTGGTAAAACCCCTACAGGGAAACATCGACAGCCCCGGCCAACGTGGCCACTTGGATTAGTTTATTAATGAAAAATAAAAATATTACTACTAGCAGGAAAAACCCCCCTATGACAACACCAAGGTTCATAATGTAGGAAGATCAATTAACTGTCTAAAAGTCAATTAATTCTCTAACTAACCCAAAAATACCAAAATACATATGACGAAAGCAAGGAAAAGGAGATTGGGTAACTATACCTCTAATCCCACATCTGGTGATGACCTCCTCATGCTTGGAAGTTTCATTGACTACACGCCTCCTCCAAGGGATGACCTGCATCCAAAGATTGACAAACAGGAAACGACAAGAATGCTATTTCATATACAAGTTAGGGTTAGATGTTAGAATTTCAAAACACAAATCAACAAATGTATTCAAGACACCATCATTTGGGACAAGAAAAGTAATTATTTTATTAATAACACAATTATTATACCTTTACAATCAAAGTCGGTTATTGTTCCATGGACCTAGTTCAGGATCCTCTTCACCAAGCTCCAAGTGCACATTTGTATGAACTTCTCCTCTCAACCTTTTGATATCTTCTTGGTAAGTGAATGGATTCTGATGGAGGAAGAAGGGGATAATGAGGGAATGTTGAGGCAATTCTCACAAAAGGGTTGCAATATCTTAGGCAAGGAAGGGAAGTGAAATCAGGCAGAGTTTCATTGTTCTTATGTCTAGATGTAAAATGAGACCCAAACACCTCCTTTTATATGGAAAAAGGATGGTTATTCAATTGGGTGATGGTCTATAGTAGGTGGATTAGTTGGAAAAATACCCAATAGCCCATAATCTCAACGAATTCCTTACAAGTTTTTATTTTTTGCAAATTTTGCAAGTATATGCGGGATGTAGTGGTGCAACATCCATATGTACGTGAGATGTAGTGGTGCAGCAAGCGTGTGTAAGTGGGAATTAATGGTGCAGGGCGTGCACATCTTCAAAAAATTGGTTTTTTAAGAAGAGAAAATCAGCAGTGCTTTGGCAAAAAATGCAAGTAAGAGGGCCAAGGCCATGTATGAATGTGTAGAGAAATTTAGGGTTATAACATATTCCCCCTAATGTGTGAGGTCATAATAGAATCTAATGGACAAAATACATTACAAAATCTTCACCAATGTACGAAGTCGAGTGATTCAGGGACCAGAGTTCAGGAGGTTACATCTGCAAAATAACAATTGTCTCTTTGATGTGGGAATACCCATGCTCGAGATGACAATAAATCATGGTTTCCAATCAAATACACTGCATATCCATGTCATATAACTATATAAAGTGTAGCCGTGAGAAATACACAGAGGATGTACATCTCAAAATCAAAGATATACAATTATAGTATCCATCTTCAAGAAGCCAGTGATGCTCGATGGCTAGAGATGATGACTTCATAGCTCAAGAAACAAATTCAATATATTCAAAACTTAGGTAGGAGTATAATGGAATTGTATAAATCAATACCCTGAGGTCTTCAACGGCTCATCGGGAAAAGAAAAGAGGATCTCGATGATCAAGCAGAGAACTTCGTCAATTTTGAATCAGGACTTGATTGGACTTTTGGGATGGTCGACTCATGAGTTCAAGATACAAACTATAGAAAGACTGACTTAGGCTGGGTGAAACTTCCCTTGGGAAAAATCACTAAAGATGATCAGACTCATGCAACATTACATTGACATAAGTTCACGATGCAGGAGGCAACACAAACTCTCCATGTGTTTGGAAGAGTAACCAAATGGAGGAGGACATGGCTCTATGTAGTGAGAACATATTCCTAAGTTCATATGAGATCCCAATGCTTGACGAACAAACGGAAGGATGTGATTTTTCCAAGGGTGACTCATTATGATGCCAAAAAAAGAATACATACTTCTCGTCCCCTCTTTTTCGTTTTTTTTATTTTTTTGTCTTTTTCAATTTTTTAAAGAGCTTGAAAAATAATAAAATAATGCTACATTACAAAGGAGAAATGAGTGTCACAATCAATCATACTAGTTCTAGGTGCAAGGAACACACTAATTCTCGGAGAAAGGAGATATGTGCAGGAAAATGACACTCGGGGAAACTTCCTCCATGGGTTAAGGTGCCAGGTCACAGAGGAAAAGTGATACAAGGCTTGCGTATAAGGCATGCTTCAAAGGTTCTATTGAGAGAAACATGGAGTTGGCATTAGGCCAAAGACGCAGATATAAAAATGTGATTAGTAAGACACAATGAAACCCCCTTCAATGTAATCTTTAACGAGCCCATAGAATGTAAGATTGATATTTTTTTCACATTTAGAGAGTCTAAAAAAATGTAAAAGAAGACTCCAAGGAGTACCTTTTTCGGAGATAGTCTAGTCGGTTCGAAAAAGGGTTAAACTAGCACCGAAAAGACATCTATTCAAAACCATTTTAACGAGTGTGACAAAGACAAGATCACTTGACAATCTTTTCAATTTTAAGGAGTCTAAAAAGAGCTTAACTATGGACTCACTGCGTTTTTCTGAGTTTAGTCTCCTTAGCTCGAAAAAGTATAAAATTCATTGAGGAGAACTCTCTCGGCAAGACGAATCTCCCGAGGCATACCTTTTTCCTTCATAATCTATAGGTTGGAAAAAGGGATAAACTCATGCCATTAGATGTTCTTCTGGACCAATTTAACGAGTGTGAAGGAAAAAGGTCACTCAATGATATTTTCAATTTTAGGGAGTCTGAAAATAGCTTAAGTATGGACTTCGTGGGGGTTCCTTTTTTGTAAGTAATCTCCAAGGCCCGAAAAAGGTGATAAACCAAAACCAAGGAGGATGTTCATTTTTCATAAATTTAGTCCCTCAGGCCCGAAAAAGGGTTAAAAGTATTCCTGCGAATACTCTTCTAGCGAACCGAGGTTCCTAGAGTATACCTTTATTCATACAATTGACCATCCGGACCGAAAAAGGGGTAAACTACCGCTGAACAGATGTGCCTTCAAATTTGAGTTTGGCGAGAGCAAAGGGAAAAATATCGGTTAGCAATATTTTCATGTTTAGAGAGTCTGAAAAGGGCTTAAAGAAGACTTCAGAAGGTCACTTTTCTCAGTTAATCCAGACAAGATCAAAAAGCATAAATGCAGTCTCGTTGGATGTTTCCTTTAGATTTCAAAGCAAGTTTGAAAGACAACAAAGTGTGCTCATTTTGGGAGTCCCTAGGGTGAGGCCAAGAATGATGGTGAATTAGGAAAATGAGGCTCAAACTCATAATCATGACAGGACTAAAAAGGACTCTCGAGCCTAAAGTCATTATAGACAACATGGATGCCAAAATGCAACAAGGATCTATCTAGGGAATCCATGTAAAAGTAGGTTGTACCACCTAATCACGACACTTCTAGAGCAGTAATGAAAGTTTCGTGTTGCACTTCGGTGGGATAGATCCTATGGAAAAGCGGAAAATACAACGAGATTCATAAAGTGGAGGTGAAATCCTAACTTATATGCAAAAATTTGGAAAAAAAACTTTTACCAAAGGACCTCTTAAGTGACCCATCTCCAAAAATGTTACCAAACCAAAAGGAAAAGTGTATTGTAACATCCAATAAGTGTTAGTGTTTCATGGAAACCTGCATAGGAGACCTAGCTAAAGCATACACAAACAAAGCTTATCAAGGAAAGGAAGAGAGATACACAATGAATAATGAGAATCAATGTATATTATGATCATGTCAATCAATGAGGGATCTTCACTCATATAGGCAATGACATCCTATAATTAGGATTGCATGCATAATAATGATGGTCTAAGATTAGAAATTCTAATATAGAACTAGTCAGTTAGCACCCAATGAACTAGTGTTACTCCCACTGAACTAGTGTGTCGAAAATAGAAATTTCTCCAACGCCCCCTAAACATCACTATGGAGTAAAAAATGAGTCCCGGCTACAAGGCCATTTTAGGTACTCATGTATAATGCAACTAATGAACACTAAATAAAAATGAGGAAAGAGGGAAAACCACATGGGAACAAAACCCCCCCTCAAAGAACAATGTATCAAAAGAAGAAAAGGCAGTTGCTAGGCAACTGTGTTTTTCACTGCAAGATGATCTCGCAAAGTCTAAAACTTATGCTCAGTGAATGTCTTGGTGAATATGTCAGTAGTTTGTTCAGAGGAAGGATAGAACTGCAAATCAATGATCCTATCATGTATTAAATCTATGATGAAAGGCATCTGGACCTCAATGTGTTTGGTCCACTGTTGTTGTACTGGATCTCTGCAAAATCTCATTGTACTATGATTGTCGCACCATATGATAGTCGGACAATGAAACTGGATACCAAGCTTGGTAAGGAAGTGTTGAAGCCAAAGTGTTTGAATGACACAGTTGACTACTCCTCTGTACTCGACCTCTGCAGAAGATAAAGAAATGGTCGATTGCTTCTTACTTGACCAACAAATTGGGCCTGACCCCAAACTGAGAGTGTACCCGGATGTGGACTTTCGATATGTGCTATCACTAGCCCAATATGAATCTATGAAGCCTATGAGATCTAATGCACAACCAGCTACCTATTCAATCCCATAAATCATGGTGCCCTGAACATATCTGAGGATGCGCTTGGAAGCCTTCTAGTGCAGATCATGGGGTTCCTGCATGTATCTGGAAACTGATCCTACCGCATATGATATATTTGGATGGGTGTGGGTGAGATACAAAAGAATCCCCACCAATTATTGATACAAATTTTGCCCATTAATGGTGTATCCCCACCATCCTCAAGTCTGATCCCAGATAAGAAGGGTGTAGGTGTAGACTTACAGTCTGTCATGTGGAATCTATCTAGAAGATCCCTGACATACTTAGCATGAGAAATTTTGATGCCAAAAGCATCATGACTGATCTCAAGACCAAGAAAGAAGTGTAGTGGACCCATGTCCATCATAGAGAACCTATCATGCAAAATGTCTTTGACCAAATAAATGGTTGAAGCAGAGCTACCAGTGATCAAAATATCATCCACATAGAGTACTAATATCCTCATAGAGTCAATAGTCCTCAACATGTAAACATTGGAATCATATTTACATCTAACAAAATCATGTGAAATCAAGTAAGAATCCATCTTTGCATACCATCCTCTAGGTGCCTGCTTGAGGCCATAGAGATACTTCTTCATTCTTCATACTAAAGATGAGTTCTGAATGAACCCCTATGGTTTCTCCATGTAGATATCCTATAAAAGTTCACCATGAAGAAAAGATTTCTTGACATCCATCTGGTGAACTTCCCATCCTTTGGCTACTGCAATGGCTAGAGCCAAGTGAATGGAGTCCATCTTTGCTACAAGAGAAAAGGTCTCATCATAATATATCCCATGAATCTGTTGAAATCCTTTTGCAACTAATCTGGCCTTGTACTTTCTCACTTGACCATCTACTGCTCTCTTGGTCCTATAGACCCATTTGTGTCTGATAAGTTTCCTCCCCGATGGAAGTGGAACTAGATATCAAGTCTGATTCTCTAGGAGAGAGTCATGCTCCTCCTGCATGGATGCTTCCCATAGTGGATTTCCAATAGACTCATTGTAGGTATGTGGATCATAATATTGAACCATATAGAAATGCATGGGAATCACTTATACAGAAGTTGAAAGTACATGAGAAGGATCTACAAGCTGAGATCGAGTCCTCCTTGAATCCAATGGATCCCTTGCAAGGTTACCTACTTCCTACAGTGTGGACTGTGCCCACTTGGGAATTTGTTGAAGCTCTGACGCTGGCTCCTCATTTGGTTGTACTACCTGCTCATATGCATGTATATAATCCTCTAAATCTATGTCTAAATATGTATCATCTGAGTGTGTGGAATCATCATCTCTGATTTTTGGAACTGATGGAAGCACAAGAGTCTCTGCATGTTGCACTGGAGGTGCATGCAAAGGACTCTCCTCAAACTAAACAATGTGCTCAATGATGAGACGGCTTGTAGAGGGATCAATCAATCTATACCCCTTCACATCATATGGATATCCCACAAAGATGCAAGGTGTGCTCTGTGGATCTAAGGCTTTCCTCTTTTCAGAATGAATATGGATCCATGCTCTAGATCCAAATATGCAGAAGTGTGTGACATATGGTTTGTCACCTGTCCAAGCCTCAAAGGGTGTCCTATCCTCAACAGATCTGTGAGTTGATCTGTTTTGTATGTAAGTAGCACAGTTAAGTGCCTCAGCCCAAAGCTTGGAAGAAAGTGATATTGCATGCAACATGCAACTGGTCATCTCCTTGAGAGACTTGTTCTTCCTTTCAGCAACTCCATTCTATTGTGGAGTGTATGGAACTGTGTGCTACAACTGGATACTATCTTCACGAAAAATATTTTGAACATATTTTTTTATATACTCCCCCTCATTGTCTGTACAGAGGATCTTGATATTCTTCCCAGTTTGTGTCCCTACGAGATCTTTGAAGTCTTTGAGATGCTCAAAAACTTCAGAATTTTGTCTAAGAAAATAAACCAAGTATAGCGTGAGTAATAATCAATAAATGTAAGAACATACCTTGATTTTTTGATGGACAGATGTGGAAATGGACCCATAAGATCACTATGAACAAGATCCAAGGAAGAGGAGTCTCTCCTTGCCTTCCCCTTTTCAAATTTCTCTTCAGGATGCTTGCCAAGAATGCATCCTTCACAAACCCCTTCAGAAAATTGAATATATGGAAAACCTTTTACCATTCCTTGCTTTGAAATTCGTTGCATGTACCTAAAGTTTAAATGACCAAATCTCTCATGCCATACTCTACTACTATCATTAGCATGTGTAAGTAGAAAAGAGGAGTTATAGTCAATAAACTTATTGAACTTATACAACCATGATTTGTGATCTACTTCATCAACTACAATAATGGAATTGCCATGCATGTCAAGTATAGTAGTTTAATCTGATGTAAATTAAACCCTTTTACATGTTTGAGTGATCTGATAAACTAAGAGAAGATTTATAGAAATCTTTAGAACATGTAAGACATTCTCAAAAATTCCATTAGGGAGTTCCACTCTTCCCTCCCCTACAACTGCTATTGGAGTATCATTCCCCATGAGAATAGGAGGTCCAAAGCATGAACTCAAAGAAGTAAAAACTTCATTTTTAGCTTCCATATGATGTGATGCACTAGAATATACAATCCATGAATCAGATGAGGAATTAATTGCAAGAAGAGAATGATGATTACCTTTCTTAGGCGCATGGTCTTTTTCCTTCTTCTTCTTGGCTCCTTCAGGAATGAATTCTCCAAGGTTTTTTTTCTAAAGTACCTGTGTCATAAGATCGATCTTCTTATTCATGCATGTGGATTCTTCATGATTCGGTTTATTTAAATATGTTCACTGCATTCCCTTCCTCTTCTTCCCTTTGGAATTTGAAGAATATTTGGAACCTAAAGAATCCTTAAAGGGTTTGGAATATCCCTCCTTCTTTGACTCTGGATGTAATAGCTCCTTTCATTTCTGCTTCAATTTCTAATTGAATGACCCTCTTCCATCATGCATGGTGAGTGCATGTGATTTGATATATTTCATGAGGCCCATCTATATGATTTTTGTCTGCTCATGTGTGAGAGACTCAATGAACTGAACCATCATAGGCATTTTCCAATCAGCACCCAAAAGACATCTTCCAGAATGGAAATTGGAAACATATACAGCATATTCTAGTCCTAGCTTGGCCAAGATTGTTGCAATAACTTGTTTCTATTATGTAGACTTGTCAATACCACATTCACCCAAGCTCAAAATAAAGGATTTAAATTTAGTAAATAAATCTTGTGTATTATCAAAACTTTTAGGGTCTAAGGTATTCAACTCTACCTCAAGCATATGACCACGCATCTCATCCTTCTTTCCAAAGAGTCCTTCCAAGGTGGTCTAGATATCATTTGGAGTCTTTCATGCAGCAACATGAAACCATAAAGTGGTGGATATTAACTCAATAAGTAGTCATGTGGCCTCATCCTTACATCTTTCCCATATGGTCTTCTCAAGCACTTATGTAGGTTATGTTTCTGTCGCCATCATCAAATTATACAGTCCTTTTTTTTTGAGTTGGAATGTGGACTTTAGCTTCCATTCAAAATAGTTGTACAGCATGGGAGTTATTACCAAAATTGATTGAATAAGTTTCATCATCTCCGTCCCTGCTATTGATTTTGAAAAGATCTTGAAAACCCGGATCGTGGATTCCGATATATGATAGGTGGTTCTATGGCAGCTACAGATATAATAAAACAACTATTTTTCCTAAAATATGATGTTCATTTTGGAGATTTGTGGTGAGAATGAGCATCCCTATGCTATACGTCTCTGGTAAACATTTAAGCCTGACCCAGATCACGGTTTTTGAGATATGGCTATTTTAGTACAGAAACCCTAATTTTTTAAGGTTGTTGAATTATCACACCCTTAAAGAAGGATACAGTGCAACGATATCAAATCATTGCACCCTATTGTAGGATTCAAGTGCAGTGATGTTGAAAACATAGTGTGACGACCCTGTACTTGGGCTGTATATAGGTTGCAATGATGCTAGAAAAAAGAAAATGTCGTAAGTCTAAGAGTGACTGTCGTACCCTTCGACAAGGATAGGTCATGATGATTCCAAACGTCGCACCTTTCGATAGGGATAGGCCATAAAGATTTCGAAATCTAGGTTTACTCAAGGAATATTTCACTCTTTTATGACTTGTCTGGGTTGCTTCAAGCAACTTGGCTCTGGTACCATGTCAATGTTTCACAGAAACCTGCACAGGAGACCTAGCTAAAGCATACACAAACAAATATTATCAATAAAAGGAAGAGAGATACACAATGAATAATGAGAATCAATGTATATTATGATCATTTAAATGAGTGAGTGATCTTCACTCATATAGGCAATGAAATCTTATAATTAGGAATGCATGCATAATAGTGATGGTCTAAGATTAGAAAGTCTAAAATAAAACTAGTCAGTTAGCTCCAAATGAACTAGTGTTACTCCCACTAAACTAGTGTGTCGAAAATAGAAATTTATCCAACAATAAGAAACTCAGAAACATAATCAAATGATTTCCAAGCCAGGAAAAATGACAAAAGGGGTCAAAAAAGTGGCAAAAAAGGCCAACAATGTATATAAATAGAAGTTGACAGCTCATTTTCACCATTGCATTTTGAAAATTGACCAAAAGGAGAAAAAATCCCCTTTGCTAAAGAAATTGATTATGGGAGCTTCAAAGGACGAAATGAAGTAGAAACTCATCCCTCTTACATTTCAATTCCTTTCTTATGCATTTTTTTTGGGGGGGGCATGCTCTCCTAAAGAGAGTAGCCCTGCATGTACACGAGTTGTCCAAGGACAACTCATGTATGTACTCAAGAAGAAAACACTATGCCCATGTACATATGCGATTATGGCCAAAACCTCCCTCGTAGACCCTCAAAAGCTTGGAAAAAGACTTAAAGTGCAAGAGCTAACTCTCTTTTATCTTCCATGGAACAGGATGTATGTCTATTGGGGGGAGAGGGAACATGAAGGCATTGATGTACTAGTCAATGAGGACCCTGCTGCCATTGTTGCATGGAAAAAATGTGGGTTGTGGAAGCTCTTTCGATGTTCATTTATGAGGGCACAACCCAAGCTACTGAATGCCCTGGTTGAATATTGGCATTTGGATAAAGAGGCATTCATGATAGAGGGACAGTCATTGACTCCAATGATTGAGGACATTTACTTCTTGACTGGCCTCTCGAGGAGAGGGGAACCAGTCAATTTGCAGACATTTCCCCCTGGTCCTCTTAACATTGAGGACTACATCAGGATGTATTGTGAGGCTGGAACTTTGTCACCAGTTTGTCATTGAGAGTGATATTTCTACTTATTTGGAGAATTACTGGATCTACATCCCTTCACCAAGCTTCCCAAGTGCACATTCATTATGTTATTCAGTGCCAGGAAACACATATATACGACTGGAGTATGACCATGCTCACATGCATGAAGAGGCAGTTGACAGAGTTTTGATATCGTAGAAACAATAAATTTGGGTTTGGCACTATTATTTGCTCATTCTTCTTCTTCGAGAGTGCTCATTCTGAGTCCTAGAGAGACTGTACGGGGGCATGTGGCCTCCTTCTTAGCAGTATGAAGATGGGAAACATTGTTGACACGATAGGGGAGGGAGGACCATAGAGGCCTTTGATGAAAAATTATTCGACTGGTGCGCATAATAGATTCCAGTGATAGAGGACTACCCCTATGTTGGAATCAAATTTTCTAGGGATCCATACATTCCCATGCCTCTCGGAGAAGAGTGAGGAGAGATGGGTTACATGTTATTTTTAAATTTATCTAATTTTTAATTTTTTTTATATATATCATTTTTATATGTATCAGAGTACTAAATTTTTTTATATATTATGTAAAGATGTGGGACTAGTGTGCCCAGTAGACTTCATGAGGACTTGGTGACATCCTCGACCAGAGGTGAGACCAACAGTATTCGGTGGACCAGCAGCCATAGGGTGACGACCTTCAACCGAAGAGGCTGAGATATTTTTGAGGTGGGTGGAGCGCAACCTCACCATGCTCACTCGTACAGTTCCTATGGTCGGGATCGAGGATCTCTTGCCTTCTATGCAGCCTCATGTAGTGGGGGTGTCACAGACTTGTGTCCATCTTTTCCAGCATTCAGCCAACGTCTTTGTTCACTATGGAAGGGATAATAGGCCCCGAGATTAGATAGGCTAGACTATTATGTGCCAAGGGAACCTTTGTATATTTTTTGAGGGCATAAGCCTCGTGATGTATACCGAACCTTATTTCAAGGCGTTCGCACCCACCTATGTACTCATGTCATTTTTTGTCATATATATACATCTTCATTCATCTTATGGATCACATTTTTTAAAAATTTATGTACATGTGTATGTGTGTGTTTCTTTTTATGTGTCTACAACATGCCAATTTAATAATTTATTAGCTAGAGTATCTGTCATTTCATTGAATCTCCTAGGAACATGGATATATGTAATGTAATAAAAGTACGTTCTAAGAGACGTGCCCTAAGGAAACATCGGTGCAAAGTAGGATCATAAATGTGGTAGACTCTGTTTAAATGGGACACAACCAACTAAGCATCTAAAGTAGACCTGGAGGCGAGAAATTCCATGCGAAAAAGCATCACGAAGCAACTCTATCACTGCATTGTACTCGAAGACATTGTTTGTGGAGTCATCTAGATAGATACCTCTGAAAGATAACAACTGGCCTCTAGGTGTGAAATTCACCCAAGTTGTGGAAGAAAGCCTCTGAGTGTGTTGGATAGCATCGTCCGTGAACCCAAAGAACTCCTCTAATTCACTTGACATCTGCCATAGTGAAAAACAAGACATAAATAATGACACGTCCATAAAACAAAAAGACAAAAACTATATAAGAACTATACATATGTATAAGAAGTCACCCATGCGACCATCCTAAGAGTAATACTTCTTGAGGTAGAGCCCATTTCTAGGCTCCGCCAAGGCATTTCCTTCAAATTCGAACAGACAGTAAGAACCCTTCTTTAAGACCTCTTTCATGATGAACAGTCTGAACCACATGGGTTTGAAATTTCCTTCCCCCAGGGGATCTTTGTCTTGATCATAGACCAGGAAAAGATCACCTTCAGAGAAAATATAAGAAAAAACAGATTGATCATATTGACACTTGACTCGTTGCTTATGAGCCTCATTATCTAAGGCTGCATCACGATGTTTCTCGTCGAGTTGGTCGATATATAATAGGTGTTCCTCAAGTGGTGAAGTGTCTAGTGTAATTCCACTGCTAACTTTAAAGACCGGATCTAGGACTCAATAGGCAAGACTTCTTCTAGACTGTACACGAGTTGAAAAGGTGAGAAACCAATGGTAGTCTTTACAAATTTTCAGTAAGCCCACAATGCCAAGTACAATATCAAATTCCAATTTGACATGGAACAATTGATCATTCATTGAAGAATAGTCTTGAGAGACTTATTCATGGCTTCAACCTGACCATTTCCTTGTGGGTAGTAGGGTGATGAATGTGTTGATGGGTCCTAAATCCCTTTAACTCAATAGTAGGAACCAAACCCTCCACCAAGGCCCAATTAGAATCTGTAGCATTTAATGTTGGAATGGTTCTCCAAATCTTAAGATTCGTCCACTTAAGATTCTGTCATTTCATGTAATATCCTAGGAACATGTTCCTCTATAGTGATGAGGATGGAGCGATCTAAATTGATCCTCCTCTTCTTGGTGGTTCTTTGGACGATAGCCTTCCTTTTTCAAGCATAAGCTATGGCAGTATGTCAGCTACTTCGTCAACAGGTTCGGGGATTTGCTAATATCCCTAGGTGAGTGTATTTCCCAAACTTTTGGTGGTATATGCTTGTTCATGATTGGGTTCTTGAACTTGTTCATTGTGCTCCGAAGGCCTGGCTTTTGTTTGTCTCTCATCAGGGATTTGAGTACCAATTGAAATAGAGGCGTCGAGGACAGAGTCAATACTTACTTGTTCACCAACTATTGAAACATTTATTTCTTGTTGCGGGGCTCCTTCCTTTGGGTTGTCTGGCCCGACTCATCCTCGGGACTGTCTGCTTGGGACTTTGATGCATCGGGCAGCTTAGTTTCTAGGACACTCTCATCTTCTTGTTCTTTCTATGGAACCTCCTAAATTTGGGCATCGGGCACAGGGGAAGATGTCTTCTTGGGTCCCTTTTCTTCTTCGATATGAATAGGGGTCACAAGAGATACCTCTAGGCTCTCATTATCGTCATATATCTTTATCATCTCACTTAAGGGGTTTGATGCACCGACCCTTTGTGATTCTTCGACAACCCCTGGCTGAACCGAAACACCTATCAGTGATCCATTCGGTGGCATTGTGAATTCAAGGTCATGTAACCCAATAATCTCATCAAGGTCTATGAATTTAGGGCCATTTGGTCCCGTCTGTCTTTTATCTGGGTTGTCGACGAGGAGCCTTGCCATGTTTATTATATTTGTATCATCTCGCAATTGGTCAATCATATGTTCTGCATGTTCTAACATGAGCAACCCCCTCTCCCACATGTCTAGAGCCTCATGGGAACTTCTATTTTGCATCGGGGTTACCCGGGGAATCTTTTCTACTTCGGCCACTACCTAGGGGGATTCTTCTACTTCAACCACTACCTGGGGGGTTTCTTCTACTTCGACCTCTATCATTTCTTCTCTAGCCCTGAGGGATCCTTGAGTCAATTTTTCTATAATTGTTGCATGTTCATCTAGGCTCATGGTTATGAACTTGGTCATTTTAGGGTCGGCCATCCTTTCCACCACTTCATCCCAGCCTTGGGAATTTTTGGTGAATACCTCATCTTCAAATTTTTCATGGGCATATGGCTAGCAAGACAACACTTGTGATGCATGCTTCAAGACTAGACCCCTAGGGTCATTTTTTTGGAAATGTTCGATCTAGAATCAGAACTCCAATTAGCTCAGTCCATCCTACTTGGCTTGAGAAATATATTTTACTAGGTAGAAACCTATATGGAATCCATAAGGTATAAATGCTCTCTTATTATCTTTCACCAGAGTGGCGTTGTAACCTTGCAATATGGTCTAGTAGCATATTTCCCCCACAAAAATATGGTCAGGAACATGCATAGGTAGGATATGAGGTGCTCCAGTGGCCCTGAATACTCTAATGTAGGTATCACGTTCATCCAGATACTAGTGGCCAACCTTTTATATGACCTTTTTTTCCGCAGCCGATAGCCTCAGGCACTCTTTCTTGAAAAGAATAAAATGAATGTGCATGATGAATTCATCTAAAATAAGGGAGTATGATTTTTTGTACTTGTTCTCCCATAAAATGTCGAAGTAAATGTTGACCAAGAGTTATGAGGTGTGCCATCTCAAGTTGATGTCGGCAAAGACATTTCTGGTGCACATGACGTCCAGCAAATATGAAGCCATGTAAAAGGATGGAGCATCTCCTTCTTTTGGCGTCTGAGATTGTTGTATGAAGATGCTCAACTGCTTTCAAATGATATCTCCCTAGTTGAAAGGTCTCCCGGAAATGGCCACTTTGTAAGCTAGAGGCATCCATTCCTCTAAAAACATGGAACAATCCTTCTCCCCATACAAATGACATATGAGAGCCATTAGATATATATACGACTCCCTTAAGTTGGTCACCTGGTACCATCTGAAGGTCCAATTGGTGTATGTTTTATCTTATCTCCACCATGAAGCCATCACCTGAATAGTGTATTGGCGCTCATAAAATTTTACAACGAAATCGGTGTTCAGTCGCTCCTCCGGGTCTCTAATATTGTAATAACTCTGCACCTCTACTGGAAGGAAAACCCCGACACACTCTCCATTGACGTTGTTAATCAGAAATTTTTGTGTATCCATGTGGTTGATGAGCCACTTTAGGAGTTCTATCTAGGGGAACACTAGAGTTATTATTGCCACCATGTGCAGGTACGATCTTCGAATGTTTGGAAAAAATTCATCGTCAAGCTTTCTCATATCAGGGTCATTGTGCGGGATATATTCTGAGAATTCTTCCCAACTTATCTTCTTGAAGAGTTCTCCCCAGTGTGGGAGTACCGCCTTTCCCCCTATGTTTTCCTCTGTGTCTCCAAAGGCTAGAGGTTGAGTGCAAATTCTAATTGTTTTGCGGCCGCTAGGTAAGAACCTTCTCCCACCTCTGGTTCCTTTGGGTTAGCGTCTTTGAAAAATTTTTGATCCCGAAACACTTCGGGAATCAGTGATCAGGGAAAACTCCTTAGCATGGTCCCAATATTCGTTGTGATTCGGTTTTCTCCAATTCTGACAAGCATGTTGGTTATCGTCCATCGGCGATATCATTTCTTTTCCTTTTAAATGTTACTCCCCTCACCATTTACCGATGTCGAAGTGGATCGGTTGTCGACGATTTCTGTATGTGATACTTGTGTTGAAACAAAAAACTTCCTTTCACCAATACCGGTAAAGTTTCCAAGAGTCTCTTTTTCACCTATTAATTCCTTCTGATGCCGAATCTTAGAGCTTGTTGAGTGAAGTGTTTTGGATTTTGATTCTTTATTTAAAAGTCAAGCCTTTTAAGTTGTTGGGTTTCATCGATTCAAGACAACTTTGAAATACTTAATGAGAGTCAATATGATAAGAAAAGGAAACATTTTTTATAATGAAGTCGAATTAGACAGTGCAAAATATCAAGTGGTACCCAAAAAAGTAAAATTTGACATAGGATTTTTAGGGTGTGTTGAGTGCTCAACAAATGGAAACTTATTGGGTGAAAGAAGAACCTTTGTTCCTCGACCTTCATGCTCAACTGATGCAAAATATGATGGAGAACTTAACTTGTTTTAAATCAGAGCCTCTTTTACCTTTTCATTTGAAATTATTCGGTTGATGCCTCTGGGTCTGCCTATGGGTTTTTGAACCTTTATTCCTCCTTCATTTTCTGTAATCCTGACTCACGCCCTCTTTGAAAAAAATCAAGTAAAGCATTCACTAGCATGGATCCTTTAATTACCTTTACTCACTTGCTACGGTGTTGCTTCATTGCCAGTGAGTGTCCATAGCCCCGACAGAGTCATCCTAACGTCACAAACCTTGCTTCGCTACTAGCCAGTTTCCATCACCTAGGTGGAGATATCTGCATAACCTCTCCTATTGTGCACTCATTTTATGTAGTTGACGTTTATCCCTGAGAGAGATAGAGAGGAGGACATATTTTATTTGCAAGATGATATGGTTAAGGTGAAACTTACTAGCTCTACCTTGGAGGTACATGTAGTCCCTTCCGTCTTACTGTCTTTCCCTTAAGGTTTTTACCAAACCACAAAGCAAATGCTTCTGCATGTCTCCAAAGTTGTTCATCTATGCAGGTTATATAGAGTCTCCCTTGAAACAACCATAGGTTCCTCATTGTTTCCTGTGTTTCTATGTGAGCGATGAGTTAGGAAGAGATTTCACTATGTTGCATGATTTGAGGTCAACCATTGTATCACTAAACATAATCTTTCAAAAGCATAGAAGTATGATTGCAAAATATAAAACAAAAAGTATGAATGAAAAAAAGATAAATTGACGCATCAAGAAATAATTTTTTATTTTTTTTAAAATGGAAATATTTTTTTAGGGCTTAGCCATTCACTGGGAGGGCATCAGGTTCTCCCCTCAGATTCTGTAGTCAATATGTGCCTAACCCAATCTTCACAACCACCTGGAAAGGTCTGAGCCATAGATTCTGGAACTTAGAATGTTTTCCCTTAGGCTCATTTTCTCTGTCCCACTTTAGGACTAGGTCTCTTACTTCAAAATTCTTCTCTTTAGCCTTATGCTTATCAAAACATCTTTTAACTATCTGCTGGTGGGATATGAATTTTGATTTAGCTTTCTCCCTTTCTTCTTCTAACATGAGCAGGGTTTCAATTCTTTGTTGTAATATTGATGAGGGTTTCCCTCTGGACTCCTGAGGGAGTTGAAGAGATTGAATATATAGTCTATGACTAGATTCATGCCAGTATACCAAAAAGTATGGGGAATTCCCTATATATTCCTTGGGTGTGACTCTATCGGCCCACAAATCATTATAAAGTAGATTATGCCAATTCCTCTGGTTGTCTGCAATTGTTTTCTTCAATATCCTCACTAGGTTCTTATTAGTTGATTCTTCCACTTTGTTTCCCTGTGGATAATAATTTGTAGAATATCGAATTATGATTCCTTTGTAAAGGGAAAACTTTGTCAATAAGGTGGAAGAAAATTAAGCTGCATTATCAAAAACAAGAACACAAGGAATGTCAAACCTTGTGATTAGATGTTATTCTATGAATTGGATTACCACCTTCTCATTTACATGAGTCATGGGGGTGGCCTCTTCCCATTTCGTGAAATAATCAGTGGCAGTAAGTATGTACTTGTGTTGTTTTGAAGAGCTTGGTGTAATATATCCTATCATATCTAACCCCAATTGCTCAAAAGACCTAGAAACGACCACCAGTTAGAGTGGGACCGCTGCTCTCTTCTCTCTCCCAGCACTTATTTGAAAAGTTTAATAGTTTCTAGCGTATGTGTGAGGGTACTTGAACAAAGTGGGCCAATAATAGCCATCCCTCAGTATCTTATGAGTGGTGGTGCCTCCTATAAAATGTCCACCAATAGGGCCATCATGTAACTCCTTCATAACTTTGTCTATGTCTTCACGTTCGAGGCATCTCAAAAGTACCCCATCATAATTAAAACATAAGAGTTCCGAATTTATGAGGCGATATTGTGCAGATTTTAACCTGAGAGCTCTCCTTTCCCTAGGGTTGATATTTTCTGAACAAGTCCCATGGTGCAAGAGATAAGTCAGTTTCTCATACCAAGACTCTTGTCTTAGGGAAATGTATGAAGCTTCACCAAACCATAATGTCATTTCGTTCTCCCATCTGGGGTCTTCATTTACTTGATCTTGAGCTTCAGCTGCCAGTTTGCATAACCCTTGTCCTTTAATTAGTTTAGTGGGTTTTATATCTAGATCAAATTCTTGAACTACTTCCATCCAATTTCCTCTTCTTTCCCCTATCTCTTGTTGAGTAAATAGGGATTGGATTGTAGGTTGAGGTACGATTACTTTGGTGTGGTTCTTGAGGATGTAACATATGAAATCTTTTACTACCTTATAAACCACATAAGCCTATTTATCTATAGTAGGATAATTTAGTTCTCCCCCCTGAAGATTAGTGCTCATGAACGATACCGAGGCTTTGTTTTTGTCATCATCCATCTAAGTTGATACCATGGATAACGACTGGTCGAAGGCGAAAGTATAGAGGAATAAATCTTTGTTGAAATTGGGACTTTACAGTATTGGGGCTTGAGAGATTGCATTTTTAATATTGCTGAAATCCTTCTTCCATTCATCATCCCACTTAAAATCAACATCCTTATGAATCATTTTTTGTAGGGGTTTGATGGTTTCCATGAAATTGGGAGTGAACTTCCTCACAAAATTGATTTTCCCAAAGAATGGCTACATAGAATTCTTGTTGTGAGGCAATGGAAGATGAGATATAGCCTTAATTATTTCTAGGTCTATGNAAAGATCAATACACTGATGTTTTGATGTGGTAAAACCCCTACAGGGAAACATCGATAGCCTCGGCCAACGTGGCCACTTGGAGTAGTTTATCAATGAAAAATAAAAATATTACTACTAGAAGGAAAAACCCCCCTATGACAACACCAAGGTTCATAATGTAGGAAGATCAATTAACTGTCTAAAAGTCAATTAATTCTCTAAACTAACCCAAAAATACCAAAATCCATATGACGAAAGCAAGGAAAAGGAGATTGGGTAACTATACCTCTAATCCCACATCTGGTGATGACCTCCTCATGCTTGGAAGTTTCATCGACTACACGCCTCCTCCAAGGGATGACCTGCATCCAAATATTGACAAACAGGAAACGACAAGAATGCTATTTCATATACAAGTTAGGGTTAGATGTTATAATTTCAAAACACAAATCAACAAATGTATTCAAGACACCATCATTTGGGACAAGAAAAGTAATTCTTTAATTAATAACACAATGATTATACCTTTACAATCAAAGTCGGCTATTGTTCCATGGACCTAGTTCAGGATCCTCTTCACCAAGCTCCAAGTGCACATTTGTATGAACTTCTCCTCTCAACCTTTTGATATCTTCTTGGTAAGTGAATGGATTCTGATGGAGGAAGAAGGGGATAATGAGGGAATGTTGAGGCAATTCTCACAAAAGGGTTGCAATATCTTAGGCAAGGAAGGGAAGTGAAATCARGCAGAGTTTCATTGTTCTTATGTCTAGATGTAAAATGAGACCCMAACACCTCCTTTTATATGGAAAAAGGAYGGTTATTCAATTGGGTGATGGKCTATAGTAGGTGGATTAKTTGGAAAAATACCCAATAGCCCATAATCTCAACGAATTCCTTRCAAGTTTTTTATTTTTTGCAAATTTTGCAAGTATATGYGGGATGTAGTGGTRCAACATCCATATGTACGTGAGATGTAGTGGTGCAGCAAGCGTGTGTAAGTGGGAATTAATGGTGCAGGGCGTGCACATCTTCAAAAAATTGGTTTTTTAAGAAGAGAAAATCAGCAGTGCTTTGGCAAAAAATGCAAGTAAGAGGGCCAAGGCCATGTATGAATGTGTAGAGAAATTTAGGGTTATAACATATTCCCCCTAATGTGTGAGGTCATAATAGAATCTAATGGACAAAATACATTACAAAATCTTCACCAATGTACGAAGTCGAGTGATTCAGGGACCAGAGTTCAGGAGGTTACATCTGCAAAATAACAATTGTCTCTTTGATGTGGGAATACCCATGCTCGAGATGACAATAAATCATGGTTTCCAATCAAATACACTGCATATCCATGTCATATAACTATATAAAGTGTAGCCGTGAGAAATACACAGAGGATGTACATCTCAAAATCAAAGATATACAATTATAGTATCCATCTTCAAGAAGCCAGTGATGCTCGATGGCTAGAGATGATGACTTCATAGCTCAAGAAACAAATTCAATATATTCAAAACTTAGGTAGGAGTATAATGGAATTGTATAAATCAATACCCTGAGGTCTTCAACGGCTCATCGGGAAAAGAAAAGAGGATCTCGATGATCAAGCAGAGAACTTCGTCAATTTTGAATCAGGACTTGATTGGACTTTTGGGATGGTCGACTCATGAGTTCAAGATACAAACTATAGAAAGACTGACTTAGGCTGGGTGAAACTTCCCTTGGGAAAAATCACTAAAGATGATCAGACTCATGCAACATTACATTGACATAAGTTCACGATGCAGGAGGCAACACAAACTCTCCATGTGTTTGGAAGAGTAACCAAATGGAGGAGGACATGGCTCTATGTAGTGAGAACATATTCCTAAGTTCATATGAGATCCCAATGCTTGACGAACAAACGGAAGGATGTGATTTTTCCAAGGGTGACTCATTATGATGCCAAAAAAAGAATACATACTTCTCGTCCCCTCTTTTTCGTTTTTTTTATTTTTTTGTCTTTTTCAATTTTTTAAAGAGCTTGAAAAATAATAAAATAATGCTACATTACAAAGGAGAAATGAGTGTCACAATCAATCATACTAGTTCTAGGTGCAAGGAACACACTAATTCTCGGAGAAAGGAGATATGTGCAGGAAAATGACACTCGGGGAAACTTCCTCCATGGGTTAAGGTGCCAGGTCACAGAGGAAAAGTGATACAAGGCTTGCGTATAAGGCATGCTTCAAAGGTTCTATTGAGAGAAACATGGAGTTGGCATTAGGCCAAAGACGCAGATATAAAAATGTGATTAGTAAGACACAATGAAACCCCCTTCAATGTAATCTTTAACGAGCCCATAGAATGTAAGATTGATATTTTTTTCACATTTAGAGAGTCTAAAAAAATGTAAAAGAAGACTCCAAGGAGTACCTTTTTCGGAGATAGTCTAGTCGGTTCGAAAAAGGGTTAAACTAGCACCGAAAAGACATCTATTCAAAACCATTTTAACGAGTGTGACAAAGACAAGATCACTTGACAATCTTTTCAATTTTAAGGAGTCTAAAAAGAGCTTAACTATGGACTCACTGCGTTTTTCTGAGTTTAGTCTCCTTAGCTCGAAAAAGTATAAAATTCATTGAGGAGAACTCTCTCGGCAAGACGAATCTCCCGAGGCATACCTTTTTCCTTCATAATCTATAGGTTGGAAAAAGGGATAAACTCATGCCATTAGATGTTCTTCTGGACCAATTTAACGAGTGTGAAGGAAAAAGGTCACTCAATGATATTTTCAATTTTAGGGAGTCTGAAAATAGCTTAAGTATGGACTTCGTGGGGGTTCCTTTTTTGTAAGTAATCTCCAAGGCCCGAAAAAGGTGATAAACCAAAACCAAGGAGGATGTTCATTTTTCATAAATTTAGTCCCTCAGGCCCGAAAAAGGGTTAAAAGTATTCCTGCGAATACTCTTCTAGCGAACCGAGGTTCCTAGAGTATACCTTTATTCATACAATTGACCATCCGGACCGAAAAAGGGGTAAACTACCGCTGAACAGATGTGCCTTCAAATTTGAGTTTGGCGAGAGCAAAGGGAAAAATATCGGTTAGCAATATTTTCATGTTTAGAGAGTCTGAAAAGGGCTTAAAGAAGACTTCAGAAGGTCACTTTTCTCAGTTAATCCAGACAAGATCAAAAAGCATAAATGCAGTCTCGTTGGATGTTTCCTTTAGATTTCAAAGCAAGTTTGAAAGACAACAAAGTGTGCTCATTTTGGGAGTCCCTAGGGTGAGGCCAAGAATGATGGTGAATTAGGAAAATGAGGCTCAAACTCATAATCATGACAGGACTAAAAAGGACTCTCGAGCCTAAAGTCATTATAGACAACATGGATGCCAAAATGCAACAAGGATCTATCTAGGGAATCCATGTAAAAGTAGGTTGTACCACCTAATCACGACACTTCTAGAGCAGTAATGAAAGTTTCGTGTTGCACTTCGGTGGGATAGATCCTATGGAAAAGCGGAAAATACAACGAGATTCATAAAGTGGAGGTGAAATCCTAACTTATATGCAAAAATTTGGAAAAAAAACTTTTACCAAAGGACCTCTTAAGTGACCCATCTCCAAAAATGTTACCAAACCAAAAGGAAAAGTGTATTGTAACATCCAATAAGTGTTAGTGTTTCATGGAAACCTGCATAGGAGACCTAGCTAAAGCATACACAAACAAAGCTTATCAAGGAAAGGAAGAGAGATACACAATGAATAATGAGAATCAATGTATATTATGATCATGTCAATCAATGAGGGATCTTCACTCATATAGGCAATGACATCCTATAATTAGGATTGCATGCATAATAATGATGGTCTAAGATTAGAAATTCTAATATAGAACTAGTCAGTTAGCACCCAATGAACTAGTGTTACTCCCACTGAACTAGTGTGTCGAAAATAGAAATTTCTCCAACGCCCCCTAAACATCACTATGGAGTAAAAAATGAGTCCCGGCTACAAGGCCATTTTAGGTACTCATGTATAATGCAACTAATGAACACTAAATAAAAATGAGGAAAGAGGGAAAACCACATGGGAACAAAACCCCCCCTCAAAGAACAATGTATCAAAAGAAGAAAAGGCAGTTGCTAGGCAACTGTGTTTTTCACTGCAAGATGATCTCGCAAAGTCTAAAACTTATGCTCAGTGAATGTCTTGGTGAATATGTCAGTAGTTTGTTCAGAGGAAGGATAGAACTGCAAATCAATGATCCTATCATGTATTAAATCTATGATGAAAGGCATCTGGACCTCAATGTGTTTGGTCCACTGTTGTTGTACTGGATCTCTGCAAAATCTCATTGTACTATGATTGTCGCACCATATGATAGTCGGACAATGAAACTGGATACCAAGCTTGGTAAGGAAGTGTTGAAGCCAAAGTGTTTGAATGACACAGTTGACTACTCCTCTGTACTCGACCTCTGCAGAAGATAAAGAAATGGTCGATTGCTTCTTACTTGACCAACAAATTGGGCCTGACCCCAAACTGAGAGTGTACCCGGATGTGGACTTTCGATATGTGCTATCACTAGCCCAATATGAATCTATGAAGCCTATGAGATCTAATGCACAACCAGCTACCTATTCAATCCCATAAATCATGGTGCCCTGAACATATCTGAGGATGCGCTTGGAAGCCTTCTAGTGCAGATCATGGGGTTCCTGCATGTATCTGGAAACTGATCCTACCGCATATGATATATTTGGATGGGTGTGGGTGAGATACAAAAGAATCCCCACCAATTATTGATACAAATTTTGCCCATTAATGGTGTATCCCCACCATCCTCAAGTCTGATCCCAGATAAGAAGGGTGTAGGTGTAGACTTACAGTCTGTCATGTGGAATCTATCTAGAAGATCCCTGACATACTTAGCATGAGAAATTTTGATGCCAAAAGCATCATGACTGATCTCAAGACCAAGAAAGAAGTGTAGTGGACCCATGTCCATCATAGAGAACCTATCATGCAAAATGTCTTTGACCAAATAAATGGTTGAAGCAGAGCTACCAGTGATCAAAATATCATCCACATAGAGTACTAATATCCTCATAGAGTCAATAGTCCTCAACATGTAAACATTGGAATCATATTTACATCTAACAAAATCATGTGAAATCAAGTAAGAATCCATCTTTGCATACCATCCTCTAGGTGCCTGCTTGAGGCCATAGAGATACTTCTTCATTCTTCA
Organism: Picea glauca; assembly: GCA_000966675.3. Taxonomy (NCBI): domain Eukaryota; kingdom Viridiplantae; phylum Streptophyta; class Pinopsida; order Pinales; family Pinaceae; genus Picea; species Picea glauca. The sequence goes on along the minus strand of JZKD02S1470587.1, from coordinate 107,458 downwards.
TACTAAAGATGAGTTCTGAATGAACCCCTATGGTTTCTCCATGTAGATATCCTATAAAAGTTCACCATGAAGAAAAGATTTCTTGACATCCATCTGGTGAACTTCCCATCCTTTGGCTACTGCAATGGCTAGAGCCAAGTGAATGGAGTCCATCTTTGCTACAAGAGAAAAGGTCTCATCATAATATATCCCATGAATCTGTTGAAATCCTTTTGCAACTAATCTGGCCTTGTACTTTCTCACTTGACCATCTACTGCTCTCTTGGTCCTATAGACCCATTTGTGTCTGATAAGTTTCCTCCCCGATGGAAGTGGAACTAGATATCAAGTCTGATTCTCTAGGAGAGAGTCATGCTCCTCCTGCATGGATGCTTCCCATAGTGGATTTCCAATAGACTCATTGTAGGTATGTGGATCATAATATTGAACCATATAGAAATGCATGGGAATCACTTATACAGAAGTTGAAAGTACATGAGAAGGATCTACAAGCTGAGATCGAGTCCTCCTTGAATCCAATGGATCCCTTGCAAGGTTACCTACTTCCTACAGTGTGGACTGTGCCCACTTGGGAATTTGTTGAAGCTCTGACGCTGGCTCCTCATTTGGTTGTACTACCTGCTCATATGCATGTATATAATCCTCTAAATCTATGTCTAAATATGTATCATCTGAGTGTGTGGAATCATCATCTCTGATTTTTGGAACTGATGGAAGCACAAGAGTCTCTGCATGTTGCACTGGAGGTGCATGCAAAGGACTCTCCTCAAACTAAACAATGTGCTCAATGATGAGACGGCTTGTAGAGGGATCAATCAATCTATACCCCTTCACATCATATGGATATCCCACAAAGATGCAAGGTGTGCTCTGTGGATCTAAGGCTTTCCTCTTTTCAGAATGAATATGGATCCATGCTCTAGATCCAAATATGCAGAAGTGTGTGACATATGGTTTGTCACCTGTCCAAGCCTCAAAGGGTGTCCTATCCTCAACAGATCTGTGAGTTGATCTGTTTTGTATGTAAGTAGCACAGTTAAGTGCCTCAGCCCAAAGCTTGGAAGAAAGTGATATTGCATGCAACATGCAACTGGTCATCTCCTTGAGAGACTTGTTCTTCCTTTCAGCAACTCCATTCTATTGTGGAGTGTATGGAACTGTGTGCTACAACTGGATACTATCTTCACGAAAAATATTTTGAACATATTTTTTTATATACTCCCCCTCATTGTCTGTACAGAGGATCTTGATATTCTTCCCAGTTTGTGTCCCTACGAGATCTTTGAAGTCTTTGAGATGCTCAAAAACTTCAGAATTTTGTCTAAGAAAATAAACCAAGTATAGCGTGAGTAATAATCAATAAATGTAAGAACATACCTTGATTTTTTGATGGACAGATGTGGAAATGGACCCATAAGATCACTATGAACAAGATCCAAGGAAGAGGAGTCTCTCCTTGCCTTCCCCTTTTCAAATTTCTCTTCAGGATGCTTGCCAAGAATGCATCCTTCACAAACCCCTTCAGAAAATTGAATATATGGAAAACCTTTTACCATTCCTTGCTTTGAAATTCGTTGCATGTACCTAAAGTTTAAATGACCAAATCTCTCATGCCATACTCTACTACTATCATTAGCATGTGTAAGTAGAAAAGAGGAGTTATAGTCAATAAACTTATTGAACTTATACAACCATGATTTGTGATCTACTTCATCAACTACAATAATGGAATTGCCATGCATGTCAAGTATAGTAGTTTAATCTGATGTAAATTAAACCCTTTTACATGTTTGAGTGATCTGATAAACTAAGAGAAGATTTATAGAAATCTTTAGAACATGTAAGACATTCTCAAAAATTCCATTAGGGAGTTCCACTCTTCCCTCCCCTACAACTGCTATTGGAGTATCATTCCCCATGAGAATAGGAGGTCCAAAGCATGAACTCAAAGAAGTAAAAACTTCATTTTTAGCTTCCATATGATGTGATGCACTAGAATATACAATCCATGAATCAGATGAGGAATTAATTGCAAGAAGAGAATGATGATTACCTTTCTTAGGCGCATGGTCTTTTTCCTTCTTCTTCTTGGCTCCTTCAGGAATGAATTCTCCAAGGTTTTTTTTCTAAAGTACCTGTGTCATAAGATCGATCTTCTTATTCATGCATGTGGATTCTTCATGATTCGGTTTATTTAAATATGTTCACTGCATTCCCTTCCTCTTCTTCCCTTTGGAATTTGAAGAATATTTGGAACCTAAAGAATCCTTAAAGGGTTTGGAATATCCCTCCTTCTTTGACTCTGGATGTAATAGCTCCTTTCATTTCTGCTTCAATTTCTAATTGAATGACCCTCTTCCATCATGCATGGTGAGTGCATGTGATTTGATATATTTCATGAGGCCCATCTATATGATTTTTGTCTGCTCATGTGTGAGAGACTCAATGAACTGAACCATCATAGGCATTTTCCAATCAGCACCCAAAAGACATCTTCCAGAATGGAAATTGGAAACATATACAGCATATTCTAGTCCTAGCTTGGCCAAGATTGTTGCAATAACTTGTTTCTATTATGTAGACTTGTCAATACCACATTCACCCAAGCTCAAAATAAAGGATTTAAATTTAGTAAATAAATCTTGTGTATTATCAAAACTTTTAGGGTCTAAGGTATTCAACTCTACCTCAAGCATATGACCACGCATCTCATCCTTCTTTCCAAAGAGTCCTTCCAAGGTGGTCTAGATATCATTTGGAGTCTTTCATGCAGCAACATGAAACCATAAAGTGGTGGATATTAACTCAATAAGTAGTCATGTGGCCTCATCCTTACATCTTTCCCATATGGTCTTCTCAAGCACTTATGTAGGTTATGTTTCTGTCGCCATCATCAAATTATACAGTCCTTTTTTTTTGAGTTGGAATGTGGACTTTAGCTTCCATTCAAAATAGTTGTACAGCATGGGAGTTATTACCAAAATTGATTGAATAAGTTTCATCATCTCCGTCCCTGCTATTGATTTTGAAAAGATCTTGAAAACCCGGATCGTGGATTCCGATATATGATAGGTGGTTCTATGGCAGCTACAGATATAATAAAACAACTATTTTTCCTAAAATATGATGTTCATTTTGGAGATTTGTGGTGAGAATGAGCATCCCTATGCTATACGTCTCTGGTAAACATTTAAGCCTGACCCAGATCACGGTTTTTGAGATATGGCTATTTTAGTACAGAAACCCTAATTTTTTAAGGTTGTTGAATTATCACACCCTTAAAGAAGGATACAGTGCAACGATATCAAATCATTGCACCCTATTGTAGGATTCAAGTGCAGTGATGTTGAAAACATAGTGTGACGACCCTGTACTTGGGCTGTATATAGGTTGCAATGATGCTAGAAAAAAGAAAATGTCGTAAGTCTAAGAGTGACTGTCGTACCCTTCGACAAGGATAGGTCATGATGATTCCAAACGTCGCACCTTTCGATAGGGATAGGCCATAAAGATTTCGAAATCTAGGTTTACTCAAGGAATATTTCACTCTTTTATGACTTGTCTGGGTTGCTTCAAGCAACTTGGCTCTGGTACCATGTCAATGTTTCACAGAAACCTGCACAGGAGACCTAGCTAAAGCATACACAAACAAATATTATCAATAAAAGGAAGAGAGATACACAATGAATAATGAGAATCAATGTATATTATGATCATTTAAATGAGTGAGTGATCTTCACTCATATAGGCAATGAAATCTTATAATTAGGAATGCATGCATAATAGTGATGGTCTAAGATTAGAAAGTCTAAAATAAAACTAGTCAGTTAGCTCCAAATGAACTAGTGTTACTCCCACTAAACTAGTGTGTCGAAAATAGAAATTTATCCAACAATAAGAAACTCAGAAACATAATCAAATGATTTCCAAGCCAGGAAAAATGACAAAAGGGGTCAAAAAAGTGGCAAAAAAGGCCAACAATGTATATAAATAGAAGTTGACAGCTCATTTTCACCATTGCATTTTGAAAATTGACCAAAAGGAGAAAAAATCCCCTTTGCTAAAGAAATTGATTATGGGAGCTTCAAAGGACGAAATGAAGTAGAAACTCATCCCTCTTACATTTCAATTCCTTTCTTATGCATTTTTTTTGGGGGGGGCATGCTCTCCTAAAGAGAGTAGCCCTGCATGTACACGAGTTGTCCAAGGACAACTCATGTATGTACTCAAGAAGAAAACACTATGCCCATGTACATATGCGATTATGGCCAAAACCTCCCTCGTAGACCCTCAAAAGCTTGGAAAAAGACTTAAAGTGCAAGAGCTAACTCTCTTTTATCTTCCATGGAACAGGATGTATGTCTATTGGGGGGAGAGGGAACATGAAGGCATTGATGTACTAGTCAATGAGGACCCTGCTGCCATTGTTGCATGGAAAAAATGTGGGTTGTGGAAGCTCTTTCGATGTTCATTTATGAGGGCACAACCCAAGCTACTGAATGCCCTGGTTGAATATTGGCATTTGGATAAAGAGGCATTCATGATAGAGGGACAGTCATTGACTCCAATGATTGAGGACATTTACTTCTTGACTGGCCTCTCGAGGAGAGGGGAACCAGTCAATTTGCAGACATTTCCCCCTGGTCCTCTTAACATTGAGGACTACATCAGGATGTATTGTGAGGCTGGAACTTTGTCACCAGTTTGTCATTGAGAGTGATATTTCTACTTATTTGGAGAATTACTGGATCTACATCCCTTCACCAAGCTTCCCAAGTGCACATTCATTATGTTATTCAGTGCCAGGAAACACATATATACGACTGGAGTATGACCATGCTCACATGCATGAAGAGGCAGTTGACAGAGTTTTGATATCGTAGAAACAATAAATTTGGGTTTGGCACTATTATTTGCTCATTCTTCTTCTTCGAGAGTGCTCATTCTGAGTCCTAGAGAGACTGTATGGGGGCATGTGGCCTCCTTCTTAGCAGTATGAAAATGGGAAACATTGTTGACACGATAGGGGAGGGAGGACCATAGAGGCCTTTGATGAAAAATTATTCGACTGGTGCGCACAACAGATTCCAGTGATAGAGGACTACCCCTATGTTGGAATCAACTTTTCTAGGGATCAATACATGCCCATGCCTCTCAGAGAAGAGTGAGGAGAGATGGGTAACATGTTATTTTTAAATTTATCTAATTTTTAATTTTTTTTATATATATCATTTTTATATGTATCAGAGTACTGATTTTTTTTATATATTATGTAAATATGTGGGACTAGTGTGCCCAGTAGACTTCATGAGGACTTGGTGACATCCTCGACCAGAGGTGAGACCAATAGTAGTCGGTGGACTAGCAGCCATAGGGTGACGACCTTCAACCGAATAGAATGAGATATTTTTGAGGTGGGTGGAGCGCAACCTCACCATGCTCACTCGTACAGTTCCTATGGTCGGGATTGAGGATCTCTTGCCTTCTATGCAGCCTCATGTAGTGGGGGTGTCACAGACTTGTGTCCATCTTTTCCAGCATTCAGCCAACATCTTCGTTCACTATGGAAGGGCTAATAGGCCCCGAGATTAGATAGGCTAGACTATTATGTGCCAAGGGAACCTTTGTATATTTTTTGAGGGCATAAGCCTCGTGATGTATACAGAACCTTATTTCAAGGCGTTCGCACCCACCTATGTACTCATGTCATTTTTTGTCATATATATACATCTTCATTCATCTTATGGATCACATTTTTTACAAATTTATGTACATGTGTATGTGTGTGTTTCTTTTTATGTGTCTACAACATGCCAATTTAATAATTTATTAGCTAGAGTATCTGTCATTTCATTGAATCTCCTAGGAACATGGATATATGTAATGTAATAAAAGTACGTTCTAAGAGACGTGCCCTAAGGAAACATCGGTGCAAAGTAGGATCATAAATGTGGTAGACTCTGTTTAAATGGGACACAACCAACTAAGCATCTAAAGTAGACCTGGAGGCGAGAAATTCCATGCGAAAAAGCATCACGAAGCAACTCTATCACTGCATTGTACTCGAAGACATTGTTTGTGGAGTCATCTAGATAGATACCTCTGAAAGATAACAACTGGCCTCTAGGTGTGAAATTCACCCAAGTTGTGGAAGAAAGCCTCTGAGTGTGTTGGATAGCATCGTCCGTGAACCCAAAGAACTCCTCTAATTCACTTGACATCTGCCATAGTGAAAAACAAGACATAAATAATGACACGTCCATAAAACAAAAAGACAAAAACTATATAAGAACTATACATATGTATAAGAAGTCACCCATGCGACCATCCTAAGAGTAATACTTCTTGAGGTAGAGCCCATTTCTAGGCTCCGCCAAGGCATTTCCTTCAAATTCGAACAGACAGTAAGAACCCTTCTTTAAGACCTCTTTCATGATGAACAGTCTGAACCACATGGGTTTGAAATTTCCTTCCCCCAGGGGATCTTTGTCTTGATCATAGACCAGGAAAAGATCACCTTCAGAGAAAATATAAGAAAAAACAGATTGATCATATTGACACTTGACTCGTTGCTTATGAGCCTCATTATCTAAGGCTGCATCACGATGTTTCTCGTCGAGTTGGTCGATATATAATAGGTGTTCCTCAAGTGGTGAAGTGTCTAGTGTAATTCCACTGCTAACTTTAAAGACCGGATCTAGGACTCAATAGGCAAGACTTCTTCTAGACTGTACACGAGTTGAAAAGGTGAGAAACCAATGGTAGTCTTTACAAATTTTCAGTAAGCCCACAATGCCAAGTACAATATCAAATTCCAATTTGACATGGAACAATTGATCATTCATTGAAGAATAGTCTTGAGAGACTTATTCATGGCTTCAACCTGACCATTTCCTTGTGGGTAGTAGGGTGATGAATGTGTTGATGGGTCCTAAATCCCTTTAACTCAATAGTAGGAACCAAACCCTCCACCAAGGCCCAATTAGAATCTGTAGCATTTAATGTTGGAATGGTTCTCCAAATCTTAAGATTCGTCCACTTAAGATTCTGTCATTTCATGTAATATCCTAGGAACATGTTCCTCTATAGTGATGAGGATGGAGCGATCTAAAGTGATCCTCCTTTTCTTGGTGGTTCTTTGGACGATAGCCTTCCTTTTTCAAGCATAAGCTATGGCAGTATGTCAGCTACTTCGTCAACAGGTTCGGGGATTTGCTAATATCCCCAGGTGAGTGTATTTCCCAAACTTTTGGTGGTATATGCTTGTTCATGATTGGGTTCTTGAACTTCTTCATTGTGCTCCGAAGGCCTGGCTTCTGTTTGTCTCTCATCAGGGATTTGAGTACCAATTGAAATAGAGGCGTCGAGGAAAGAGTCGATACTTACTTGTTCACCAGCTATTGAAACATTTATTTCTTGTTGCGGGGCTCCTTCCTTTGGGTTGTCTGGCCCCGGCTCATCCTCGGGACTGTCTGCTTGGGACTTTGATGCATCGGGCAGCTTAGTTTCTAGGACATTCTCATCTTCTTGTTCTTTCTGTGGAACCTCCTAAATTTGGGCATCGGGCACAAGGGAAGATGTCTTCTCGGGTCCCTTTTCTTCTTCGATATGAATAGGGGTCACAAGAGATACCTCTAAGATCTCATTATCGTCATATATCTTTATCATCTCACTTAAGGGGTTTGATGAACCGACCCTTTGTGATGCTTCGACAGCCCCTGGCTAAGACGAAACACCTGTCAGTGATCCATTCGGTGGCATTGTGAATTCAAGGTCATGTAACCCAATAATCTCATCAAGGTCTATGAATTTAGGGCCATTTGGTCCCGTCTGTCTTTTATCTGGGTTGTCGACAAGGAGCCTTTCCATGTTTATTATATTTGTATCATCTCGCAACTGGTCAATCATATGTTCTGCATGTTCTAACATGAGCAACCCCCTCTCCCACATGTCTAGAGCCTCATGGGAACTTCTATTTTGCATCGGGGTTACCCGAGGAATCTTTTCTACTTCGGCCACTACCTAGGGGGATTCTGCTACTTCAACCACTACCTGGGGGGTTTCTTCTACTTCGACCGCTATCATTTCTTCTCTAGCCCTGAGGGATCCTTGAGTCAATTTTTCTATAATTGTTGCATGTTCATCTAGGCTCATGGTTATGACCTTGGTCATTTTAGGGTCGGCCATCCTTTCCACCACTTCATCCCAGCCTTGGGCATTTTTGGTGAATACCTCATCTTCAAATTTTTCATGGGCATATGGCTAGCAAGACGACACTTGCGATGTATGCTGCAAGACTAGACCCCTAGGGTCATTTTTTTGGAAATGTTCAGTCTAGAATCGGAACTCCAATTAGCTCAGTCCATCCTACTTGGCTTGAGAAATATCTTTTACTAGGTAGAAACCTATATGGAATCCATAAGGTATAAATGCTCTCTTATTATCTTTCACCAGAGTGGCATTGTAACCTTGCAATATGATCTAGTAGCATATTTCCCCCACAAAAATATGGTCAGGAACATGCATAGGTAGGATATGAGGTGCTCCAGTGGCCCTAAATACTCTAATGTAGGTATCACGTTCATCCAGATACTAGTGGCCAACCTTTTATATGACCTTATTTGCCGGAGCCGATAGCCTCAGGCACTCTTTCTTGAAAAGAATAAAATGAATTTGCACGATGAATTCATCGCAAATAAGGGAGTATGATTTTTTGTACTTGTTCTCCCATAAAATGTCAAAGTAAATGTCGACCAAGAGTTATGAGGTGTGCCATCTCAAGTTGATGTCGGAAAAGACATTTCTGGTGCACATGACGTCCAACAAATATGAAGCCATGTAAAAGGATGGAGCATCTCCTTCTTTTGGCGTCTGAGCCTATTGTATGAAGATGCTCAACTGCTTTCAAATGATAGCTCCCTAGTTGAATGGTCTCCTGGAAATGGCCACTTTGTAAGCTAGAGGCATCCATTCCTCTAAAAACATGGAACAATCCTTCTCCCCATAAAAATGACATATGAGAGCCATTAGATATATATACGACTCCCTTAAGTTGGTCACCTGGTACCATCCGGAGGTCCAATTGGTGTATGTTTTATCTTATCTCCACCATGAAGCCATCACCTGACTAGTGTCTTGGCGCTCATAAAAGTTTACAACGAAATCGGTGTTCAGTCGCTCCTCCGGGTCTCTAATCTTGTAATAACTCTACACCTCTACTGGAAGGAAAACCCCGACACACTCTCCATTGACGTTGTTAATCAGAAATTTTTGTGTATCCATGTGGTTGATGAGCCACTTTAGGAGTTCTATCCAGGGGAACACTAGAGTTATTATTGCCACCATGTGCAGGTACGATCTTCGAATGTTTGGAAAAAATTCATCGTCAAGCTTTCTCATATCAGGGTCATCGTGCGGGATATATTCTGAGAATTCTTCCCAACTTATCTTCTTGAAGAGCTCTCCCTAGTGTGGGAGTACCGCCTTTCCCCCTATGTTTTCCTCTGTGTCTCCAAAGGCTAGAGGTTGAGTGCAAATTCTAATTGTTTTGCAGCCGCTAGGGAAGAACCTTCTCCCACCTCTGGTTCCTTTGGGTTAGCGTCTTTGAAAAAAATTTGATCCCGAAACGCTTCGGGAATCAATGATCAGGGAAAACTCCTTAGCATGGTCCCAATATTGATGTGATTCGGTTTTCTCCAATTCTGACAAGCATGTTGGTTATTGGCCATCGACGATATCATTTCTTTTCCTTTTAAATGTTACTCCCCTCACCATTTGCCGATGTCGAAGTGGATCAGTTGTCGACGATTTCCATATGTGATACTTGTGTTGAAACAAAAAAATTCCTTTCACCAATACCGGTGAAGTTTCCAAGAGTCTCTTTTTCACCTATTAATTCCTTCTGATGCCGAATCTTAGAGCATGTTGAGTGAAGTGTTTTGGCTTTTGATTCTTTATTTAAAAGTCAAGCCTTTTAAGTTGTTGGGTTTCATCGATTCAAGACAAATTTGAAAGACTTAATGAGAGTCAATATGATAAGAAAAGGAAACATTTTTTATAATGAAGTCGAATTAGACAGTGCAAAATATCAAGTGGTACCCAAAAAAGTAAAATTTGACATAGGATTTTTAGGGTGTGTTGAGTGCTCAACAAATGGAAACTTATTGGGTGAAAGAAGAACCTTTGTTCCTCGACCTTCATGCTCAACTGATGCAAAATATGATGGAGAACTTAACTTGTTTTAAATCAGAGCCTCTTTTACCTTTTCATTTGAAATTATTCGGTTGATGCCTCTGGGTCTGCCTATGGGTTTTTGAACCTTTATTCCTCCTTCATTTTCTGTAATCCTGACTCACGCCCTCTTTGAAAAAAATCAAGTAAAGCATTCACTAGCATGGATCCTTTAATTACCTTTACTCACTTGCTACGGTGTTGCTTCATTGCCAGTGAGTGTCCATAGCCCCGACAGAGTCATCCTAACGTCACAAACCTTGCTTCGCTACTAGCCAGTTTCCATCACCTAGGTGGAGATATCTGCATAACCTCTCCTATTGTGCACTCATTTTATGTAGTTGACGTTTATCCCTGAGAGAGATAGAGAGGAGGACATATTTTATTTGCAAGATGATATGGTTAAGGTGAAACTTACTAGCTCTACCTTGGAGGTACATGTAGTCCCTTCCGTCTTACTGTCTTTCCCTTAAGGTTTTTACCAAACCACAAAGCAAATGCTTCTGCATGTCTCCAAAGTTGTTCATCTATGCAGGTTATATAGAGTCTCCCTTGAAACAACCATAGGTTCCTCATTGTTTCCTGTGTTTCTATGTGAGCGATGAGTTAGGAAGAGATTTCACTATGTTGCATGATTTGAGGTCAACCATTGTATCACTAAACATAATCTTTCAAAAGCATAGAAGTATGATTGCAAAATATAAAACAAAAAGTATGAATGAAAAAAAGATAAATTGACGCATCAAGAAATAATTTTTTATTTTTTTTAAAATGGAAATATTTTTTTAGGGCTTAGCCATTCACTGGGAGGGCATCAGGTTCTCCCCTCAGATTCTGTAGTCAATATGTGCCTAACCCAATCTTCACAACCACCTGGAAAGGTCTGAGCCATAGATTCTGGAACTTAGAATGTTTTCCCTTAGGCTCATTTTCTCTGTCCCACTTTAGGACTAGGTCTCTTACTTCAAAATTCTTCTCTTTAGCCTTATGCTTATCAAAACATCTTTTAACTATCTGCTGGTGGGATATGAATTTTGATTTAGCTTTCTCCCTTTCTTCTTCTAACATGAGCAGGGTTTCAATTCTTTGTTGTAATATTGATGAGGGTTTCCCTCTGGACTCCTGAGGGAGTTGAAGAGATTGAATATATAGTCTATGACTAGATTCATGCCAGTATACCAAAAAGTATGGGGAATTCCCTATATATTCCTTGGGTGTGACTCTATCGGCCCACAAATCATTATAAAGTAGATTATGCCAATTCCTCTGGTTGTCTGCAATTGTTTTCTTCAATATCCTCACTAGGTTCTTATTAGTTGATTCTTCCACTTTGTTTCCCTGTGGATAATAATTTGTAGAATATCGAATTATGATTCCTTTGTAAAGGGAAAACTTTGTCAATAAGGTGGAAGAAAATTAAGCTGCATTATCAAAAACAAGAACACAAGGAATGTCAAACCTTGTGATTAGATGTTATTCTATGAATTGGATTACCACCTTCTCATTTACATGAGTCATGGGGGTGGCCTCTTCCCATTTCGTGAAATAATCAGTGGCAGTAAGTATGTACTTGTGTTGTTTTGAAGAGCTTGGTGTAATATATCCTATCATATCTAACCCCAATTGCTCAAAAGACCTAGAAACGACCACCAGTTAGAGTGGGACCGCTGCTCTCTTCTCTCTCCCAGCACTTATTTGAAAAGTTTAATAGTTTCTAGCGTATGTGTGAGGGTACTTGAACAAAGTGGGCCAATAATAGCCATCCCTCAGTATCTTATGAGTGGTGGTGCCTCCTATAAAATGTCCACCAATAGGGCCATCATGTAACTCCTTCATAACTTTGTCTATGTCTTCACGTTCGAGGCATCTCAAAAGTACCCCATCATAATTAAAACATAAGAGTTCCGAATTTATGAGGCGATATTGTGCAGATTTTAACCTGAGAGCTCTCCTTTCCCTAGGGTTGATATTTTCTGAACAAGTCCCATGGTGCAAGAGATAAGTCAGTTTCTCATACCAAGACTCTTGTCTTAGGGAAATGTATGAAGCTTCACCAAACCATAATGTCATTTCGTTCTCCCATCTGGGGTCTTCATTTACTTGATCTTGAGCTTCAGCTGCCAGTTTGCATAACCCTTGTCCTTTAATTAGTTTAGTGGGTTTTATATCTAGATCAAATTCTTGAACTACTTCCATCCAATTTCCTCTTCTTTCCCCTATCTCTTGTTGAGTAAATAGGGATTGGATTGTAGGTTGAGGTACGATTACTTTGGTGTGGTTCTTGAGGATGTAACATATGAAATCTTTTACTACCTTATAAACCACATAAGCCTATTTATCTATAGTAGGATAATTTAGTTCTCCCCCCTGAAGATTAGTGCTCATGAACGATACCGAGGCTTTGTTTTTGTCATCATCCATCTAAGTTGATACCATGGATAACGACTGGTCGAAGGCGAAAGTATAGAGGAATAAATCTTTGTTGAAATTGGGACTTTACAGTATTGGGGCTTGAGAGATTGCATTTTTAATATTGCTGAAATCCTTCTTCCATTCATCATCCCACTTAAAATCAACATCCTTATGAATCATTTTTTGTAGGGGTTTGATGGTTTCCATGAAATTGGGAGTGAACTTCCTCACAAAATTGATTTTCCCAAAGAATGGCTACATAGAATTCTTGTTGTGAGGCAATGGAAGATGAGATATAGCCTTAATTATTTCTAGGTCTATGYGAATTCCTTCTTGAGATATGATGTGGCCTAAAAACTTACCTTCCTCAACACTGAAAATAGTTTTCTTAGGGTTTAAATATATTATGTATTTCCTACACCTTTCGAAAATATGGGTTAAGTATTGGATGTGATCATCTTTTTTCTTTGAATACACAGTCAATTATTCCAAGTAAACCAATACACACTTGTTGATTATTCCCTGAAATGTTACRTCCATGGCCCTCTASAAGGTCACTTCTRCATTGATTAACCCAAAAGGCATGCATTTGTAAGCGAAAGTTCCCCACTTGGTTCAGAAGGTAGTTTTCAAGAAATCTTCTTMTAAAACTAGAACCTAGTTGTACCCTRAGARACCATCTAGTTAGRAGAAAATTTTAGAGCCAKACATGGTCTATAGGAGTTKCTCCATTGGTGGGACTAGGTAGTTATCCTTTTCTGAAGCCATGTTGYGATTTATGAAATCTACGCATAGGTGAATCTCCCAAGAATTTTTCCTCATAGGAACTAAATTAGCTACCCATGCAGAGTGTCTAACCTAGAAGAMAATTTTGGCATCTAACAGTTTCTTTAACTCCTGACACATGAGAGGCTCTAGGGATGGGTGGTACTTATGGAGTTTTTGTTGGAAGGGTTTCACTTTAGGTTTTARTGGGATGGTGTGTTGAATGATATGGGTATCATAGGTTTTTCAGGTCTCGGTAGGACCATGCAAAGACATCTTGGTACTGTATGAAGAGTTTGAGATAACCCTTTCTTTCCTCTATAGATATTGTCTTGATGAGGTTTATGTTTTTTGGGTTTTTCAAGGTTCTGAGACTTATAGTTTCATGCATGGGACATGAACTACCGATATTCACGTTTTTTGACCCCTTAAACCTTTCCTTTAGGTCAAAAAGGTTTTCTAAATTGGTTATTCCCTTCGCAATTGTGTGAGACTTCGATCCATCTGTTGGTTGATCTATCCGAGGATCGGCCTCTATTATTTGTTCCTGGAAAACTTCATCGTTGATAGCCAAGTCTTTAAAAATATCCTGGTTGGTCAAAACGTTTATGATCTATTCATCTCCTTCAAAGACCTTCCAATTAGAAATATTGTTGGGCACTGACGGTTTGTGAAGTAGCTCCATAGTGAACTGGGAGGCTTCATAATATTCTAGAGGTGATAGCCTTGAAGTAGTGGGGGCCAGAGAATCGGAAAGAATGTTCTTAGCTATGGGAATCGTTGTAATGTTGAAAGCTTCAAAATGTTTTATGAGCCTATGCACTTCCTGTTGGTAGTTCTTTAGGTGTGGAGAGCTGCAATGTATAGTATTCCTTATCTTCCTAATAATGATTTTAGAGTCTCTGAAAACCTTTAATTCTTTGACATTTAGGTCTATGGATTTCTTTATCCCCTGCACTAGAGCTTCATACTCGACAGTATTGTTTGTGCGCTCAAACTCAAGTCTACAGGATAGAAAATGTTGTTTACCATTAGGATTAATGAGGATGCATCCTGCCCCAAACCCTTCTTTTGATTTAGAGCCATCAAAGTATAAGGTACAAACTTGTGGGAAGAATCTTTCAGCTTCTTCTTTCCTATCACTTTCCTCTTTTCTTCATGTTTGTTCTATAATTTCTAACATGGGTTCTTGGCATAAAAGGGTTTCTTCTGTCGTCATCGTCAATTCCTCTTGAAAATCCATTTCATAGTTTTGGGTAAGGGGAACATTATATGAGAGAGGGGATAAGTTCCTGAAGCAGGATTCACAGGAGTAATTTCCTAGCACGGGGACATCTGTCGATGAGGTCTCATTTAGGGTTTCTAGGTCAGTAATAGTATGTTTTAGATATCTTTCCCTATCGATTATGATTATGTTTGTGTGCCCCTTTAATGGTAACCAAACGTGAGCCCAGTCTGTACTAAAGTATCCATATAACTTATCAAAACAGTCTCGGCTTAATAATAATCCATAAGATTCTGGGATATCTACTACAATGATGTCAACCACTTTCACAAATTTAGGATGTGTTGTTATTATGATCATTACATCTTTGAGTTCTCCCATGACCTTCACCTGGATTATGTCTAGTTGTATTACATGTTTATCTCTTTTGAGAGGAATTGCGTTTAGTTTTTTGCAAATAGACAATGGCATAACATTAGAGGATGCTTCTGACTTGACCAAATAGTTATGGAGGTTTATGTTGAAGACTTTGAATGTTAAAAGGAACGGCGGGACAAAACATTTTCCCTTATTATCTTCAAAGCAGGCATTCACAGTTGGTTTATTTCCTAGATCTATGGGAGTTGGATTTATTCCCTGATCAATGATTGTCATAGGATTTTCTATTGATTTCAAAGCTTGTAACATGAATTCCTTTTGCTAAGGGATTCTACATATGTCCATAGCTAATATATTATCCTTCAACTTCTTCAAATATTCTACTATGTTGTAATCCATCTTGGGCGATTCTTGCGTATGGATATTTATAGGGTTCTCACGGGGAGAAAAAGGTGCTTTCGAGTGATCGAGAGTTGATCTTCCTCCCGAAGTTTGAGCACAAGCAAGGTTGTCTGAGACCATTTGACCCATACTTCATGTTTTCACAGCCAAGACTTCTATGGGTGGTTCCTGGACTTCACATAGGTCATCAAAAGGCATAGGTACATCAGGATCCCATATCAACATGGTTGTTTCTTCCGATGGATCAACCTCTTCCTGATCGGTGATATTTATAGTTGACCCGATTGGTTGTTCGGTTAGGAAGACCTCATATAGAAATAGATTGGCCATTAAATTCATGGCATGCACCCATTGAGGAAATTCTCTTTCAGAGTGGTTCTCTTGGTGATAAGTGCAGAAATTTGGATGCTACATTTCCCATATCGATGTTTAGGTTGGTTGGGGGAGGTTTAATTTCTTTGAACAGTGGATTTATTTTAAATAAAGGATTATAGGGCCTTTGGCCTTGGTTTCCCTCCCATACAATTCTCTTTATGTTTATGATTTTGTTTGAAAACTTCTTGACCATGTGTTGTAAGTCCTCTATGTCCCCTCTTCCCTTTTCAGGATCTTGTTCTTCTTGTTTCCCTGGGGGTCTAGTGAGAAATAGTCCCCTATGGGGAGGGGTTTGAGCTTCTTTCTTAACTTACGAGACCTAAATTTATTTGCATCCTTTCATTTGGAACTGTATCATTTTGGCTTCTTCAAAATTCTCAGCCATGGTTCGTTTGTCATCCCTCTTCACAAACATGGAAATAGAAGTTGGGAGGGCATTAGCGTATACTTTGATTTGCAACTCCTCGGTAGGTTTAGCCTCAGGATGGATTTTTTTTAAGATGGTGGTAAATCTTTGATTAAAGTCTTTGACACTTTCCTTCGATCTCATGTTGGTGGTGAATAACTCAGTCATCAAATCTCATGTAGTAGTCTCTTCTGCAAATTTAGCTAAGAAATGTTTTTGAAAATTTGTCCAACTTGTTATGGATCCTACAGGTAAGTTAAAATACCACGTGGAAGATGAATTCTCGAAAGTGTAGGGGAATAACCTGCATACTATGTCTTCATTTTGGACATACATAAGTCTGATAGCTAGTATGAATTTATTGACATGGTCTTCAAGTAATCCTGAAGTTTCAGGGTCAAATTTAGGAAGTAATCGCTCTAGGTGTCGGGGAAGGTTATGTACTTTCCCAGGGATGGCCAAATCATCTCTGGACAACCAAGGTTAATTCTGAGGTGGGATTTCCCCTTCTTCATCATGGTCATGATTATCTTCCATGTCTTCAAATCCCAAGTTAAACCCTTCTTCTTTTGAAAACTCGTATGGCTCGAAGACGTTGTCGACTGGCGTTTCTGGGATTAGATTAAGAGGATGTTCGATTTCAGTGATTGCAAAATCTATTAGGTATTCTACTGTGTGAAAAAAAATCTAGTCGAGGGTGTCAACCATTGGTATACTTATTTTTTTTCTTTGAGGAAGTATCGTGACTAAGGACAGCGCACCGATATGTCATTCGTATGCTCTTGTGATTGTTCTAAATTGATTCAATTCCTCGTGAGGGAGAGCATAAGGTATGTCTGGGTACAGGTGATCTTTCTCGTCTTGGGGTGAGTTATTCATTTCAAGAGTACTCAATGTGTGTGGGTTGTCTTGGGAATGACTATCCATGCATGTGGGTTGTTTCGAATCTACAAGTTGTCTGGAATATTATGTGAAATATTTATTCAACCATTCATTCTTTAGGCCCTCCTTCTAGTGCCAATTCTGTTGATGGGTCCTAAATCCCTTTAACTCAACAACAAGAACCAAACCCCACCATCAAGGCCCAATTAGACTCTGTAGCTTTTAATGGTGTAATGGTTCTCCAGATCTTGCGATCCATCCAATTAATCGATGGGATTTACGTTTTCTTGCGAAGGCTTTCTCCTCTGGTTAGGACGTTTTCTTTTTTTTATGTTTTCTCTTAGGTAAGATAGATATAAGATAAATCCAGTATAAAAAAAAAATTAGGTGACAAAGTGGGAACAAACTAAACAGCTGGAGAAGAGGTTGAGCTTGGGATAACCCTTTACTCTAGCATGCAGGCAATGATTGTCTACCACAGGCCTAGTACTAATACCTTAACCATGTGAGTATTTTGATTACTGACTGAGATACAAATTATCAGAAGAAAGCATGCATTCGACAAAAAATGGAAAGTAAAATAATTCACTTAACTCTAATCATCCATCACATAATAACACAATGATTCATTTTCATCATTAAAGAAAGAACTGTAAAACATTGCATCAGATAACTTATCAATAGATTTAATAGCTCTTACCCATTATTGCATCCATTCATGAGACGGAATAGGAAACAATTCTTCTCCACATCCAATCATACACGCATTTGATGAAAACATAAACTTTTCTCTGGTCCAAGAGGACTTCTTAATTAAGGGCAGCTCTGAAATAGTTCTTAACAAAATAAAAAATGAGAGCTTATTGCAACAACCATCAACCCTTAACTAATCAATCAATGCTCCTATTTATAACATAGAATTAACTAAAAATAACAACTAAAGTGTAGGTAAGTAAAACAAAATTTCCCATGTGCATTCTCTCCTATCATCTCTTCTAAGAGTCATCTCAAAATATCAAATCTGTGATGTTCCATCTGGGCCACGTAAATATCTCTTATCTCTACCGCATGTGACTGATACTTGACTAGACTGACACTTAATTGTTGCAGCATAGCCCGATATTTGATCAGGTGTTCCATAAACTATTGAACCTGACCTAGTGCCATGTCTGTCACCTTTGATATTTCTTCGACCCATGATGAATCTTGCTCAGTATGTGATTTGACTATGCCACGCAAGTCAATGAAGTTGTCGGGCATGCCAAACTCAAGGAGTTCGATATCCTTCATTGCCTTGTTGATTTTGACCTAGCTCTTCTTGAAATTGGTCATTTTTCTTGAATCTCCCAATGAGGCTCCCGAACCATTCATGCCCAATACTCAGTTGATTTCTTGATGTGGTCAATGTTGCTTTCCCTTAACACCTAGATGTCGTGCTCTTCAGCGTCTCGACCCTTTTGCACTGGGATGATATACTCGATTCTTTCCATGGCCTGTTGCGCTTTCTCATACCACCTCTCCATATATTTTCATGCCACAAGTGCCATGAGGGTATCTTCCTAAATCTTGGCTATCCTTGCAATGAATAGATGTCATTCATCTGTGAATTTGTTATAGGCCTCCTTGAATTTGGTCCTTAGGTACACCGCAACCTGTGTGGTGTCTTTATAGTACTTATCCAAGTGGTGCAAATGTTCTAGTTCTTTTTTAGCGACGACTAGCTTCTCTTCATCTCTTTTATCTCTGTCCAGGGTGGCATTTGTGATTTCCATCCATCCACCGATGAGTTCAGATGTCTTAACATGTTCCGTATTGATCAGATGTTCCTCTGTAGTGATGAGGATGGAGAGATCTAAAGTGATCCTCCTCTTCTTGGTGGTTCTTTCGATGATAACCTTCCTTTTCCAATCATAATATATGGCATGTATGTTGGCTACTTCTTCCACAGGTTTGGGGATTTGATGAAGTCCCTAGGTGAGTGTATTTCCTAGACTTTCGGTGGTATATAATTGTTCAATATTGGGTTCTTGAACTTCCTCGTTGTTCTCTAAAGGCCCAACTTTTGTCTATCACTCATCGTGGGTTTCATTATCGATTGAAATAGAGGCATCGGGGATAGACTCGAGACTTACTTGTTCACCAGCCATTGAAACGTCAATTTCCTACTGCGGGGATCCTTCCTTTGGGTCGTCTGACCCCGGCTTGTCCTTCGGACTATCTTCTTGGGTATCCAGCACATCGGGCAGCTTAGTTTCTAGTACAATCTCAAATTCTTTTTCTTTTTGTGGAACCTCCTGAATTTGGGCATCAAGAATAGGGGAAGATGTCTTCTCGGGTCCCTTTTCTTCTTCGATATGCACAGGGGTCACAAGAGATACCTTTGGGTTCTCATCATTTTCATATATATTTATCAACTCACTTAAGGGGTTTGATGCACTAGTCCTCTATGATGCTTCGACAGACCCTAGCTGAGCCAAAATGCCTATCAGTGATCCAGTCAGTGGTGTTGTGAATTCAAGGTCATATAACCCAGTAATATCATCAAGTTCTATGAATTCAGGGCCACTTGGTCCCGTCTCGCTCTCATATGGGTTGTCGGCAGGGAGCCTTTCCATGTTTATGATGTCTGGATCATATCGCAACTAGTCAATGATCCATTGCACATGTTATAACATGAGTAACCCCGTCTCCCATGTGTCTAGAGCCTCAAGGGAACTTCTATCTTGCATCGGGGTTACCCAGGGAATCTCTGTTACTTAAGCCGCTACCTAGGGGGCTTCTTCTACTTCGACGGCTACCTGGGGGGCTTATGCTACTTCGACCGCTATCATTTCTTCTCTGTCCCTGAGGGCTCCTTGAGTTGATTGTCTATAGTTGTTTCTTGTTCATCTAGGCTCATGGATCTGAACTTGGTCATTTTAGGGTTAGCCATCCTTGCCACCACTTCATCCCATTCTTGGGAATTTTTGGTGAAGACCTCATCTTCAAATTTGTCATGGGTGTATGGCTAGCAGGATGACACTTGCGATGTGGTCTTCAAAACTAGACCCCTTGGGTCATTTTTGCGGAAACGATCAATCTAGAATCCGAACTCTAATTGGCTCAGTACTTCTTACTTGGCTTGAGCGATGTCTTTTACTAGGTAGAAACCTATATGGAATCCATAAGGTATAAATTCCCACTTCTTATCTTTCACCAGGGTAGCGTTGTAACCTTGCAGGATGGTCTGGTAGCATATTTCCCCCACAACAAGTTGGTCAGGAACATGCGTAAGTAGGAGATGAGGTGCTCTAGTGGCCCCGAATACTCTAATGTAGGTATTGCGTTCATCCAGATACTAGTGGCCAACCTTTTCTATCACCATTTTTGTCGCGGGTGATAGCCTTGGGCACTCTTTCGAAAAGAATAAAATAAATGCGCACGATGAATTCATCGCGGATAAGGGAGTATTATTTTTTGTACATGTTCTCCCATAAAATGTCAAAGTAAACATGGACCAGAAGTTTTGAAGCGTGCCAACTCAAGTTCAGGTCGGCAAAGAAATTTTTGATGCACATGACTTCCAACAAATACGAAGCCATGTTGAAGGATGGAGTCTCTCATTCTTTCAGCGTCTAAGCCTGTTGTATGGAGATGCTCAACTACTTTGAAATGATAGCTCCCCAGTTGAAAGCTCTCTTGAAAATGGTCATTGTGTAAGATAGAGGAATCCATGCCTCTGAAAACCTGGAACAGTCCTTCTCCCCATACAAATGGAAGATGAGAGCCATTAGATATATATACGTCACTTTAAGTTGGCCATATGGTACCATCCAGAGGTCTGATTGGTGCATTTTGTATCTTCTCTCCACCACGAAGCCATCACCCAGGTAGTGTCGTGGCACTCATAGAAGTTTACAACAAAATTGGTGTTCAGTCACTCCTACGGGTCTCTAAGATTGTAACAAATTTGCACCTCTACCAGAAGGAAAACCCTAACACACTCGCCATTAATGTCGTTAATCAAAAAAAATTGCGTGTCCATGTGGTCGATGAGCCACTTTAGGAGTTTTATGCAGGGGAACACTATAGTTTTGCTTTCCACCATGTGTAAGTATGATCTTCGAATGTTTGGAAAAACCTCATTGTCAAGATTTCTCATATCAGGGTCGTTGTGCAGGATATATTCCAGGAATTCTTCTCACCTGATCTTCTTGAAGAGTTCTCCCCAGTGTGGGAGTACTACCTTTCCCCTTGTGGTTTCCTCTTTTTCTCCAAAGGTTGGAGGTTGAGTGAAATCCTTCTTGGAATATGTCCTGATGATTGGTTTGGGCCTTGGGGCAAATTCTAATTGTTTTGTTGCCACTAGGGAAGAGCCTTCTCCCACCTTTGGTTCCTTTAGCTACAGTGCTCTTAGCGATCGCCTAGTGTTTGGCTTTCTTGGAGGCATTTTTCCTGCAATTGAAATCATTCCTTTAGGGCCTGTGTATAGATAAATATTGGATAAGAATTCATATACAAAGTGAAAACACAAAAACTCTAGACTGGTATGTACCTATAATGCTTGCTAAACCTTAAAGTTTGATACTCACAGGATATTGTAAGCTTTTGAATTTTTCGTCTCGCTCCTATGGATGCTATGAAACTCTTTTGTGTGCAGAATGGTTTTGTTTACAATGGCTCAACAGAATTTAAACAGGGAAAAACTTACCAGTCGTATCAACCAATTAATTTGGGTGATGAGGGAAATTCAAAAAAATATGTCGTCGAATCTCTACAAATTTAATTCATTGTGGGTTGATAGGGAAGGCGCGGAGGGTGATGTGTTCTATCAGTAATTTCAAACAACCTTTTTATTCACACATGAAGTAGAAACTAATGCAATATTTGGAATTAATTAGTCCCTTAAATGCTCCAAATCTAAACGTATATGGTGCTAAAACATCCCATCGTGTCGCTTTCCTAGTGGGCGAATCGAGAATCAATGATGTTCTATGGGTTTTTTCATATATATACTCGTACGGTGTTGATGTGGAGAAACTGGCTTGGGACATGTGACAATGAAGAATGGTGACTTAACTCGTGAGTATTAGTCAGATTCGAGACTTTCTTCCAATTGTACGTTCTTAAACTAAGCCTGGGATTGGCGATGCCAAAAAGGTATCGGGGATCGGGGATCGGGGGTAAACCTGTTAGCTTCTTTGAAAAATTGTCAATGTCGAAAAGCTTCGGGAATCAGTGATAAGGGAGAACTCCTTAGCCTAGTTGCAATATTCATCGTGATTCGGTTTTATCTGATTCTGACAAGCGTGTCAGTTATCGGTCATCGGTGATATCATTTATTTTTATTTTAAATGTTACTCCCCTCGCCTTTTACCAATGTCGAAGGGGATCGGTTGTTGGTGATTTCCCTATGTGATACTTTTCATGAAACAAAAAACTTTCTTTCGCCAATACTGGTGAAGATCGACGCTTAGCGATTTGAGGTTTTTTGAGTGTCTCTTTTTCGCCTTTTAATTCCTTCTGATGTTGAATCTTAGAGCGTGTCAGGTGAAGTATTTTGGATATTGATTCTTTATTTAAAATTCAAGCCTTTTAATTTGTGGGTTTTCATAGATTCAAGCGAACTTTGAAAGACTTAATGAGAGTTAAGATGATAAGAAAAGGAAACATTTTTCACAATGAAGTCTAATTAGACAATGCAAAAGATCAAGTGGTACCCAAAAAAGTAAAATTTGACATAGGATTTTTAGGGTGTGTTGAGTGCTCAACAAAATGTTCTTGCCTCAACCCAAGCTTTGATGTTAACTCGGTCATCATTTTGTTTTGGAAGTGACTACCATGGTCAGTGTAAATCTCCTTCGGGATGTTGAATCTTGCTACTATCTGGTTAAAAATGAAAAGAGTCATTGTTAAATGTTGGCATAGCCTCGACCCACTTTGTGAAGTAGTCTACTACTACGATGATGTAACGATTCCCTCTGGCTGAAGTCGGGTGACGTGTAGTAAATTCAATCCCCCACTTAGTGAAAGGACCAATAGAAAATGAAGGAAACATGGGAGCAGGATGTGCCTACATCTTCCGATAGAAGATCTCACACAGGTGGAACTTCTTGACCAAATCAACAAAATATTTGATTAACATAGGACAAAATTAACTGGAATGTAGAATATTTTGGGTTGTTTCCAACCCAAACAAATGACCGCCACATGCTCCAGTGTGGCATTCGTTCAAAATGAGTTTTGATTCCATGTGTATAAGGCACCAGGGAAGAATGCAATCTACACCTTGACAATACAAAGTGTCATTGAGTAGGAGATAGTTTTGTGCCCGATGACGAATTCGTCAATGCTTGTCACAGGAAGAAGAAGCAGGGCACTTCAAAGTATGGAGATAGACTAGTATATCTCCATACTAGGGGTCTAAAGATGCGATTAGAAAAATATCTCCTTTGATAGGGGATTCTTCGGGCGTGACATCACTAGATTTGACCAGAAGTTTTGAAATCAATTTGGCAAAGACCAACGACTTTTTGGATTTTGCAGAAACAAAATCCAATTCAAATTCCTGGAGGATTACAATCCATCTACTGATATTTCCACCAATGACTCATCATGTCAACACATATTGAAAAAGCTTCACAACGAAAATGACGGTGGTCTTGTGAAGAAGAATGTAATGATGGAACTGTTGGACAGCATGTACTGCTGCCAAATCTAGCTTCTCAACATGGCAATAGTTGATTTCTGGCCCAACCAGGCCTTGAATCAAGTAATAAATAACATACTCCTCGAGAAAATCATCCTATTGAACCAATACCATGTCGATGGTCGACTCTACAATGACCAAGTACAACAAGAAATATCTGTTATAATCAGGAGGTTGGAGTAGAGGGGAAAACGTAAGAGTGCATTTCAATGCTTCAAAAGAGCATTGAGCAGCTTCATCCCAACAGAAAGGGACTCCTTTTTTCAATAGACGCATAAAACCTTTAGTGATCTCGATGTAGCTCGCGACAAAACGCCGAAGAAATTTCTCTTTCCCTTGTAAGCTCTGAAGCTGGGGTATTGTGCATGAGGGAGGCAATTGAACTATCACCTCAACCTTAAGAGGATCGACCATAATCCATGTTGTCAAAATAATGAAACCTAAGAGATGACCCGACGTCACGCAAAAACTTCACTTGTTAGGATTCAAGTGAAACCGATAGTAGCGACATCGTTTGAAGATTAGTTGGAGGTGTGTGGGATGATCAAATATCTTGCAAGAACATGATGCTAAATCATCAAGATATGCCTTGACTATAGGTCTAAGGTCATGGAAAGAAAAATACATGGCCCACTGAAAAGTGGCTCCATCATTCTTCAAGCCAAAAGGCATATTATGATAAGCGAATGTTTCCCAAGGACAAATAAAAGTTGTTTTATGTTGGTCTTCAGGTTTGATCTAAATCTAGTTATATTCTGAAAAACCATCCATAAATGAAAATACCTCGCAGCCTGCGCACTCATCAAAAATATGATCGATGAATGGGATGGGGAAATTATCTTTTGAACATGCCTTGTTCAAGTCATATAAGTACATGCACATGTGAATCGTACCCTATTTTTTGTTAACCGGAACGGGGTTTGACACCCATTCTGTCAACTGAATGGGGTAGATAAGACCGACTTTAAGTAGTTTCTCTACTTCAGCCTTAATTGTTGCTTCTTTCTGAGGATTCACTATATGAAGATTTTATTATACTAGCTTGGCATCAAGGTAAGTCATTATTTCATGTTGACGATTCTTGGGTCTATGCCTATCATTTCCTCATAAGACCAGGAAAAAACATTGCAGAATTCTTTAAATAACTTTGTGTACATTCAAATCTCTTCGGGGGAGCAGTCTGCTCTAATGAAAACATTCTCCATGATGCCAGGGGTTCTGTAGATATCTATGGGGATCATTTCAGAAATACTCTCCATATTACCCTCGGTGTAAACTGTGTGCGTAGACAGAGGATTAATAGGACAAGACCTATCTCCAGTCATAGTCAAAACAAATTCACCTGCCTCTATTATATTTAACTATGGGAGGAAGTAAGATATATGATGGAGATCATCCCAGGGTCTATCTAGACCATTCAATTCCTTAAGAATCACCTCATCTGAGGGCAAGACTAGGTCTAATGAATCTGTAGTGGCAAGGGAACCTTGAGCCCAAATAGGCTCGAGAACTGGATCTGACTCTTGTGCGGGAGCCGGATTGGGGTCGGTCGAAGCTTGGTGGACAATGTTGTATGCAAATTCAGCCATGAACAAGAGCATGGCCATGCTAGAATTCCATGTCCCTTCCATCAAAGTTGATGAGGAAGGAAGAGTCCAAGGATCATGAAAGTAAGTTGTTCGAAATGATGACATTTTGAAAAATTCATCCCTAGGCTGGTTGAGGGCAGTTGATATAAGCTTGACATCACTACAAGGAGGTGGGTAATCGAAAGTACCCATCAACGATGGACACAAACCAACCCCTATGTTGATGGTGTCAGGCTAAGGATTATCAATCGTTGGGACCATGGATGCCCCCAATGAAGGGTCAGGAAAGGAGAAAGACAATTGGTCAATAGTCATGATCTGGCCCTCTTGTGGAGAAAATAAGATCCAAAAGACTGTCACAACCACTACATGCATTGCATAGGTCCAAATCCTTCCTAACAAAAGGTTTTAGTCGAGAGGCACATCAACCACTTCAACTTCGACACACACGGTCTTTCCTCCTAACTGCATGAGGAAAGAAGGAATGATTCCATGTGGTCTGAATGAACGACCGTCGACTATTGTAAGAAATGTAGGTGATGGAGACAAAAAAGGTTGGCCAATGGCTTTTCAACATGCCAAGGACATCACACAAGTAGAGGTGCCCTCGTCAACCACTGTGTGGAAGATATTTCCAGTAAAATATTTTGTGGTGTAATAAACTACTATCTGAAACACAATGTGGTAAGGAAGATGAGGTTTCAATTCAGTTGGATCAAGAACGCTCCTAGATTACAAGTCTCTACAAATCCCAAGGCAGAAAACAATGATTTTCTCTGCAAAGGGAAACTCTTGAGGACTTCCAAGGCAGAAATCGTGCAAGGGTTTTTTTCCAAATCATCCACAATGGAATAGTTCTAGGCATCCCTTGCATTGGGATTATGAGAAGCCTTCTTGAATTCACCTTTGGGGATGTGTGTCATTGTTTCTCCCATCGTTTTCTCGATCTAGAGAGGAACTGGTGGGTTTGTGGATTCTTTACCCTTTTTGGCAGATTCTGACATTCTGTAATCTCGGGCCCTGGTTTCTATATGAGCGTCACCTTTCAACATGTAAAAATTCACGACCTAGGTATTACTAGTAGACGCGGGGGTCCCTAAATGCCCCCTTCCATGCTCAAGGATGTTGAGGCTTGAGCCATTTTTTTCCCATGTGGAAATGGGTTCATCATCACAGTAGGTTGTTGATGCGCCAATAGCCTCTACGCCTCCGAAATTCGAGGGCACAGGTGAGTCGAGTGGTCTTCCGTGCAAAGGTTACACGAATACTTCGACTTTATCTTCTCTGTTTTTCCCCCACCAGCATTGTTATTATCCCTTTTGTCCCATTTATCCTTCTCATTCCATTGTTTCTTCTTTCCTTTAGGTTGTTGGTTGGCCTTCGGGTTCCTTAAATTCACATTATGTACGTTTGTTGTTTGGGTAGGGAGAATCGTTGAACCAGAGGTCTGGCTAGCTGCAGTCTATTATATTGACAATCGGCGTGGGGCCCATACTTTTTCTTGGCCTTGTCGAGGATGGACCATGGTGCATATGGAATGATCTCATAGAGCAAGCCAGAATGAGAGTAAATCAGTTCAATTTGTTGTGTTCTCATTATCGCCTCCTCCTCTGAAAACAATCCCAAAGTTGCAACATCCTTGGATACAACTGGTACCAAAGACTTCAGGAACCACTCCAGCAAGAAATCTGGTGGGAACTGAACCTTAATCAAGCTCTTCTGACGCTGCCATTCTCAGATGTGATCCGAGATATGGTCGGCCTTAGTCTACTCAAAGTTGGCCAGCAATTTAGTGTCGACATCGTATCTCACAAGTAGTTGGAAATGGTTAAGGAATACCATCACCAAGTCGTTAAAGTAAGAATACCTTGAGTGTTCGAGCTCAATATACCATTTCGTGGAACCCCTAATAAGAGTGCATTGAAAAAGGCATAACTGTACAGATTCATCTCGCAGTGAGTTTGACGAGAACCATAAGTGGAATTTTGTCACGTGATCAACTGGGTCTTCACCAAGATTACCTTCAAATTTTTGAATATTCGAGGGAAACTTAGTCGACATGGGGGGGAAATGCAGATCATGAAAAATTAGGTCATTGAGAAAACTTGACAAGTCTGGTAGATGTAACGTTTCCAGAAAAGGTAGTTTGGGTTGAGTACTATGTACAAGAAAAAGGGGGTCTGGAGTTTGACTGGCACCAGGTTGTCAGGCAAAGTTGGACTATTGGCCAGGGTTCTCGTAGAAAACATGGCCTTGACCAATGTACAGAAACTGCATTTGTTGAGATATCATCGATTGAATCTTGTAATTGGGTGACATGGGTTGGGAATGGATTGCTCCCTACATTGTGTTCCAAGTATTTTGGAAGGGGATACCCCCTGCTGATCCTACGGGCATAGGTATTGAACCTTTCCCAGGGTTCCATTGACCATGGAAGGGGTTGCCCCCGACTGGAATCCCTTGCGAGGGAACTGATCCCTCCCAAGGATTCCAAAGTCCATGTGAGGAGAAAACTCATGTACTTTCCCCTTGTGTAGTAATAGTACCTTCACAGGGTTCTATTGTCCAAAACTGGGGTTTCCCCCAACTGAGACGACATCCGAAGAAAAAACATTATTCCCAAATGCGTCGAATAAAGAGAATGACATGGATCCCACCGATGTAGTGTAAGATGAAGGTCCTAAATTGCCTTCTCCATACAAGTTGTAGTTAGCACTGGGCCTGATGGATTGTTGGAAAGCACCACTGAGTGAGGTGAATGAAGGAGGTATATGACCCCCACCATAATGGATAACACTAAAGGGGAATGAAGTGCCCCCAGTAGACCCTTACATGAGATCATTTGAGCTCACTACCCCGAGACCCGTGGTATGTAGGGTGGAGTAGATAAGGAATGAGTTTGAATTGAAGTTGGGCATCCCATATGATAATGGAGGGCCCATCGCACTCTGCATAAACGGAGAAGTGGTTTTCGTTGATGACGGTATTAGACCACTTCCCAAGGTAGAGGGATTTGAGACCACTGTGGTCTTGACTGGCAAAGGTGGGTTAAGAGGCAATATACCCCATGTGGTAGTAACCAAAGTGGGTGTATGAGAACTATCGGACTAATTAGAAACATTTTATTCCATGGCTTCTTGTAAGACTAACTAACACTCGACAGGTGTCACCTTAGCAGGGACAACTTCTATTAAGATTGGCGCTGACAAGTTAGTGATCAGAGGGTTGGATGGCCCGAGAGCTTCCACTCCAAGGTCAGAAATAGTAGGTCCTTTGGAGTCGAATAATCTCCACTTGGAGTAGGCTCAGACAAAGTTTCATGTGGCTCAATCTCTTCGAATGAACCTTGTTGGCCAAGTCTTCGTTGTAACGGTGGTGGTGGTAGATCTAATGCAATCGGCGGTAGGCCATGAAGCCTTTACGACCATCAAATCTCTTGATATTCCACTTTTTGAAAATATCGTATGACACAATAAGGCTTAAATATCATTTAAAACCAAGCACACACTAGAAAAATTCCTATAAGACAAATCAAGAAAACAACTATCTAGTAGGAAGAACAGTTACACCATCCAACACTAGAGAAACTAACTAGTTCAAGTTCAACTCAAACATGGAAGCACCCTCTGGGAATACTTTGCAAATTGTGACCCAAAATCTACCCTAGGTACCGTGGTATACCCCCACAGTCACCCGTGTAATTCCCTAGAATATGGGCAACTAAGTTTCCAGCACGCAAACAGTCACCGAGAGGGTACAGTCGATAGTCAGGTGGACCATAATGAGCAGGATAACTAGTTTGAAACCTATAGAGGGTATCAAAAGAAAGTGATCTAGAGGACAATAGAGGATCTCAAATGGATTCGAGGTCCACGAAGCTCCATAGGCAAATGCAGTCGGTAGTATTCCCATGCCAGATCCTCAATATGTGTTCCCCACTATGTTTAGTCCAGCTTTGGAGGGGTTATCTCCATTGTCTTTCTGCATGCGACCTCATGTTTATCCCCTATGTTAGAGGTGTGTCTCAGATAAATTTTACATCACTGTACTTTAACACTCCCTAGATCTAACTCCAATGTTTTTTTAATAGCCTTGAAGAGTTTCCTCTCCAACCTAATTCAAGGCCCTAACCCTAAACTAGTTGGTTGACCCTACAAACATAAAAATTCTTATTAATTTTAGATTTATATTTTTTTTTAATGGATTTATTTATTCAAGGGATATGGTTGTGAAACTAGTGATGTTATAAGAGATGAAAAAGAGGAGAAAAAGATGAAACTTGAAAGAAAAATTAATTCTAATCAAAAGTAAAGATTTAAAACTAACTCTTTGTAACCAACTTTACTTTAACTAACTTTTTCAAGATCTTTAAAAAGAAGACCTAAAATGAAATTTGGCTTGACTACAAGCTACTTATGTTTCAAGAAATTAGTAAAGAACTTAAAAAATAGACTCTTTTTCCTTTTTAGTAAATAACCAACTCTAACTGCTTTACCAAACTAACAAAAACTTTTTTTTGAAATTACTTCAAACAAAAAAACTAAAATAATTTTTTTTTTATCTTTTTTCAAATCAAGTGAAAGGGATAAAAATAACACTAAGACAAGACTGAAATAGATATTTTTCCCACTACAGATCGCAAGGAATCACTAAAGAAACCAAACAAGAAGATCAATAATTCAAAAGACTTGATTAAAACCCTTTCAGAAGTAAACACAAGAAACTTAAAAAGACAAGTAAACTGAATTCTAACCCAAGCTATGGCTATAAAACAGAGACTTTGAACTGAATCAAGAAACCCTGAGAAGTATAAACCTCAATCAGGAAAGAGGTTGGCTTCCTCTTTTCAAAAAAGAAATTGAACCAGAGACGTTGTTGTTGCTTCAGCAGCCTGCATATGTACGCGGGTTGTTTAGTGAGTAGAGCGTGTATGTACGTGGGTTGACTCAAGACATGTCATGTACACCTATGTATTTCTTTAAAAAGGGAAATAAATAGATAGTCTTGTAGGGCAGGGAGAACTGGTATGGCACCTGAAGGTGACTAGAATCCCTTAAAAGACTCAGGCAACTTGCAAGAAACTCGAAAGGTAGAAAAATCAATCAGACAACCCAAAATCCCCTAAAAACCCTAGAGNTGGGATGGTGTGTTGAATGATATGGGTATCATAGGTTTTTCAGGTCTCGGTAGGACCATGCAAAGACATCTTGGTACTGTATGAAGAGTTTGAGATAACCCTTTCTTTCCTCTATAGATATTGTCTTGATGAGGTTTATGTTTTTTGGGTTTTTCAAGGTTCTGAGACTTATAGTTTCATGCATGGGACATGAACTACCGATATTCACGTTTTTTGACCCCTTAAACCTTTCCTTTAGGTCAAAAAGGTTTTCTAAATTGGTTATTCCCTTCGCAATTGTGTGAGACTTCGATCCATCTGTTGGTTGATCTATCCGAGGATCGGCCTCTATTATTTGTTCCTGGAAAACTTCATCGTTGATAGCCAAGTCTTTAAAAATATCCTGGTTGGTCAAAACGTTTATGATCTATTCATCTCCTTCAAAGACCTTCCAATTAGAAATATTGTTGGGCACTGACGGTTTGTGAAGTAGCTCCATAGTGAACTGGGAGGCTTCATAATATTCTAGAGGTGATAGCCTTGAAGTAGTGGGGGCCAGAGAATCGGAAAGAATGTTCTTAGCTATGGGAATCGTTGTAATGTTGAAAGCTTCAAAATGTTTTATGAGCCTATGCACTTCCTGTTGGTAGTTCTTTAGGTGTGGAGAGCTGCAATGTATAGTATTCCTTATCTTCCTAATAATGATTTTAGAGTCTCTGAAAACCTTTAATTCTTTGACATTTAGGTCTATGGATTTCTTTATCCCCTGCACTAGAGCTTCATACTCGACAGTATTGTTTGTGCGCTCAAACTCAAGTCTACAGGATAGAAAATGTTGTTTACCATTAGGATTAATGAGGATGCATCCTGCCCCAAACCCTTCTTTTGATTTAGAGCCATCAAAGTATAAGGTACAAACTTGTGGGAAGAATCTTTCAGCTTCTTCTTTCCTATCACTTTCCTCTTTTCTTCATGTTTGTTCTATAATTTCTAACATGGGTTCTTGGCATAAAAGGGTTTCTTCTGTCGTCATCGTCAATTCCTCTTGAAAATCCATTTCATAGTTTTGGGTAAGGGGAACATTATATGAGAGAGGGGATAAGTTCCTGAAGCAGGATTCACAGGAGTAATTTCCTAGCACGGGGACATCTGTCGATGAGGTCTCATTTAGGGTTTCTAGGTCAGTAATAGTATGTTTTAGATATCTTTCCCTATCGATTATGATTATGTTTGTGTGCCCCTTTAATGGTAACCAAACGTGAGCCCAGTCTGTACTAAAGTATCCATATAACTTATCAAAACAGTCTCGGCTTAATAATAATCCATAAGATTCTGGGATATCTACTACAATGATGTCAACCACTTTCACAAATTTAGGATGTGTTGTTATTATGATCATTACATCTTTGAGTTCTCCCATGACCTTCACCTGGATTATGTCTAGTTGTATTACATGTTTATCTCTTTTGAGAGGAATTGCGTTTAGTTTTTTGCAAATAGACAATGGCATAACATTAGAGGATGCTTCTGACTTGACCAAATAGTTATGGAGGTTTATGTTGAAGACTTTGAATGTTAAAAGGAACGGCGGGACAAAACATTTTCCCTTATTATCTTCAAAGCAGGCATTCACAGTTGGTTTATTTCCTAGATCTATGGGAGTTGGATTTATTCCCTGATCAATGATTGTCATAGGATTTTCTATTGATTTCAAAGCTTGTAACATGAATTCCTTTTGCTAAGGGATTCTACATATGTCCATAGCTAATATATTATCCTTCAACTTCTTCAAATATTCTACTATGTTGTAATCCATCTTGGGCGATTCTTGCGTATGGATATTTATAGGGTTCTCACGGGG
Organism: Picea glauca; assembly: GCA_000966675.3. Taxonomy (NCBI): domain Eukaryota; kingdom Viridiplantae; phylum Streptophyta; class Pinopsida; order Pinales; family Pinaceae; genus Picea; species Picea glauca. Next base: position 75,129 of record JZKD02S1470587.1, on the reverse strand, counting down.
AGAAAAAGGTGCTTTCGAGTGATCGAGAGTTGATCTTCCTCCCGAAGTTTGAGCACAAGCAAGGTTGTCTGAGACCATTTGACCCATACTTCATGTTTTCACAGCCAAGACTTCTATGGGTGGTTCCTGGACTTCACATAGGTCATCAAAAGGCATAGGTACATCAGGATCCCATATCAACATGGTTGTTTCTTCCGATGGATCAACCTCTTCCTGATCGGTGATATTTATAGTTGACCCGATTGGTTGTTCGGTTAGGAAGACCTCATATAGAAATAGATTGGCCATTAAATTCATGGCATGCACCCATTGAGGAAATTCTCTTTCAGAGTGGTTCTCTTGGTGATAAGTGCAGAAATTTGGATGCTACATTTCCCATATCGATGTTTAGGTTGGTTGGGGGAGGTTTAATTTCTTTGAACAGTGGATTTATTTTAAATAAAGGATTATAGGGCCTTTGGCCTTGGTTTCCCTCCCATACAATTCTCTTTATGTTTATGATTTTGTTTGAAAACTTCTTGACCATGTGTTGTAAGTCCTCTATGTCCCCTCTTCCCTTTTCAGGATCTTGTTCTTCTTGTTTCCCTGGGGGTCTAGTGAGAAATAGTCCCCTATGGGGAGGGGTTTGAGCTTCTTTCTTAACTTACGAGACCTAAATTTATTTGCATCCTTTCATTTGGAACTGTATCATTTTGGCTTCTTCAAAATTCTCAGCCATGGTTCGTTTGTCATCCCTCTTCACAAACATGGAAATAGAAGTTGGGAGGGCATTAGCGTATACTTTGATTTGCAACTCCTCGGTAGGTTTAGCCTCAGGATGGATTTTTTTTAAGATGGTGGTAAATCTTTGATTAAAGTCTTTGACACTTTCCTTCGATCTCATGTTGGTGGTGAATAACTCAGTCATCAAATCTCATGTAGTAGTCTCTTCTGCAAATTTAGCTAAGAAATGTTTTTGAAAATTTGTCCAACTTGTTATGGATCCTACAGGTAAGTTAAAATACCACGTGGAAGATGAATTCTCGAAAGTGTAGGGGAATAACCTGCATACTATGTCTTCATTTTGGACATACATAAGTCTGATAGCTAGTATGAATTTATTGACATGGTCTTCAAGTAATCCTGAAGTTTCAGGGTCAAATTTAGGAAGTAATCGCTCTAGGTGTCGGGGAAGGTTATGTACTTTCCCAGGGATGGCCAAATCATCTCTGGACAACCAAGGTTAATTCTGAGGTGGGATTTCCCCTTCTTCATCATGGTCATGATTATCTTCCATGTCTTCAAATCCCAAGTTAAACCCTTCTTCTTTTGAAAACTCGTATGGCTCGAAGACGTTGTCGACTGGCGTTTCTGGGATTAGATTAAGAGGATGTTCGATTTCAGTGATTGCAAAATCTATTAGGTATTCTACTGTGTGAAAAAAAATCTAGTCGAGGGTGTCAACCATTGGTATACTTATTTTTTTTCTTTGAGGAAGTATCGTGACTAAGGACAGCGCACCGATATGTCAGTCGTATGCTCTTGTGATTCTTCTAAATTGATTCAATTTATCGTGAGGGAGAGCATAAGGTATGTCTGGGTACAGGAGATCTTTCTCGTCTTGGGGTGAGTTACTCATTTCAAGAGTACTCAATGTGTGTGGGTTGTCTTGGGAATGACTAGCCATGCATGTGGGTTGTTTTGAATATACAAGTTGTCTGGAATATTATGTGAAATATTTATTCAACCATTCATTCTTTAGGCCCTCCTTCTAGCGCCAATTTTGTTGATGGGTCCTAAATCCATTTAACTCAACAACAAGAACCAAACCCCACCATCAAGGCCCAATTAGACTCTGTATCTTTTATTGGTGTAATGGTTCTCCAGATCTTGCGATCCATCCAATTAATCGATGGGATTTACGTTTTCTTGCGAAGGCTTTCTCCTCTGGTTAGGACATTTTCTTTTTTTTTTATGTTTTCTCTTAGGTAAGATAGATATAAGATAAATCCAGTATAAAAAAAAATTAGGTGACAAAGTGGGAACAAACTAAACAGCTGGAGAAGAGGTTGAGCTTGGGATAACCCTTTACTCTAGCATGCAGGCAATGATTGTCTACCACAGGCCTAGTACTAATACGTTAACCATGTGAGTATTCTGATTACTGACTGAAATACAAATTATCAGAAGAAAGCATGCATTCGACAAAAAATGGAAAGTAAAATAATTCACTTAACTCTAATAATCCATCACATAATAACACAATGATTCATTTTCATCATTAAATAAAGAACTGTAAAACATTGCATCAGATAACTTATCAATAGATTTAATAGCTCTTACCCATTACTGCATCCATTCATGAGACGAAATAGGAAATAATTCTTCTCCACATCCAATCATACACGCATTTGATGAAAACATAAACTTGTCTCTGGTCCAAGAGGACTTCTCAATTAAGGGCAGCTCTGAAATAGTTCTTAACAAAATAAAAAATGAGAGCTTATTGCAACAACCATCAACCCTTAACTAATCAATCAATGCTCCTATTTATAACATAGAATTAACTAAAAATAACAACTAAAGTGTAGGTAAGTAAAACAAAATTTCCCATGTGCATTCTCTCCTATCATCTCTTCTAAGAGTCATCTCAAAATATCAAATCTGTGATGTTCCATCTGGGCCACGTAAATATCTCTTATCTCTACCGCATGTGACTGATACTTGACTAGATTGACACTTAATTATTGCAGCATGGCCCGATATTTGATCAGGTGTTCCATAAACTATTGCACCTGACCTAGCGCCATGTCTGTCACCTTTGATATTTCTTCGACCCATGATGAATCTTGCTCAATATGTGATTTGACTATGCCACGCAAGTCAATGAAGTTTTCGGGCATGCCAAACTCAAGGAGTTCGATATCCTTCATTTCCTTGTTGATTTTTACCTAGCTCTTCTTGAACTTGGCCATTTTTCTTGAATCTCCCGATGAGGCTCCTGAACCATTCGTGCCCAATACTCAGTTGATTTCTTGATGCGGTCAATGTTTCTTTCCCTTAACACCTAGATGTCGTGCTCTTCAGCATCTCGACCCTTTTGCACCGGGATGATATACTCGATTCTTTCCATGGCCTATTGCGCTTTCTCATACCACCTCTCCATATATTTTCATGCCACAAGTTCCATGAGGGTATTTTCCTAAATCTTGGCTATCCTTGCAATGAATAGATGTCATTCATCTGTGAATTTGTTATAGGCCTCCTTGAATTTGGTCCTTAGGTACACCGTGACCTGTGTGGTGTCTTGATAGTACTTATCCAAGTGGTGAAAATGTTCTAGTTCTTTTTTAGCGACGGCTAGCTTCTCTTCATCTCTTTTAGCTCTGTCCAGGGTGGCATTTGTGATTTCCATCCATCCACCGATGAGTTCAGATGTCTTAACATGTTCTGTATTGATCAGATGTTCCTCTGTAGTAATGAGGATGGAGATATCTAAACTGATCCTCCTCTTCTTGGTGGTTCTTTCGATGATAACCTTCCTTTTCCAATCATAATATATGGCATGTATGTTGGCTACTTCTTCCACAAGTTTGGGGATTTGATGAAGTCCCTAGGTGAGTGTATTTCCCAGACTTTCGGTGGTATATAATTGTTCAATATTGGGTTCTTGAACTTCCTCGTTGTTCTCTAAAGGCCCAACTTCTGTCTATCACTCATCGTGGGTTTCATTATCGATTGAAATAGAGGCTTCGGGGATAGACTCGAGACTTACTTGTTCACCAGCCATTGAAACGTCAATTTCCTATTGCGGGGCTCCTTCCTTTGGGTCGTCCAACCCCGGCTTGTCCTTCGGACTGTCTTCTTGGGTATCCAGCACATCGGGTAGCTTAGTTTCTAGTACAATCTCAGCTTCTTTTTATTTTTGTGGAACCTCCTGAATTTGGGCATCAAGAACAGGGGAAGATGTCTTCTCGGGTCCCTTTTCTTCTTCGATATGCACAGGGGTCACAAGAGATACCTTTGGGTTCTCATCATTTTCATATATATTTATCAACTCACTTAAGGGGTTTGATGCACTAGTCCTCTATGATGCTTCGACAGACCCTAGCTGAGCCAAAATGCCTATCAGTGATCCAGTCAGTGGTGTTGTGAATTCAAGGTCATATAACCCAGTAATATCATCAAGTTCTATGAATTCAGGGCCACTTGGTCCCGTCTCGCTCTCATATGGGTTGTCGGCAGGGAGCCTTTCCATGTTTATGATGTCTGGATCATATCGCAACTAGTCAATGATCCATTGCACATGTTATAACATGAGTAACCCCGTCTCCCATGTGTCTAGAGCCTCAAGGGAACTTCTATCTTGCATCGGGGTTACCCAGGGAATCTCTGTTACTTAAGCCGCTACCTAGGGGGCTTCTTCTACTTCGACGGCTACCTGGGGGGCTTATGCTACTTCGACCGCTATCATTTCTTCTCTGTCCCTGAGGGCTCCTTGAGTTGATTGTCTATAGTTGTTTCTTGTTCATCTAGGCTCATGGATCTGAACTTGGTCATTTTAGGGTTAGCCATCCTTGCCACCACTTCATCCCATTCTTGGGAATTTTTGGTGAAGACCTCATCTTCAAATTTGTCATGGGTGTATGGCTAGCAGGATGACACTTGCGATGTGGTCTTCAAAACTAGACCCCTTGGGTCATTTTTGCGGAAACGATCAATCTAGAATCCGAACTCTAATTGGCTCAGTACTTCTTACTTGGCTTGAGCGATGTCTTTTACTAGGTAGAAACCTATATGGAATCCATAAGGTATAAATTCCCACTTCTTATCTTTCACCAGGGTAGCGTTGTAACCTTGCAGGATGGTCTGGTAGCATATTTCCCCCACAACAAGTTGGTCAGGAACATGCGTAAGTAGGAGATGAGGTGCTCTAGTGGCCCCGAATACTCTAATGTAGGTATTGCGTTCATCCAGATACTAGTGGCCAACCTTTTCTATCACCATTTTTGTCGCGGGTGATAGCCTTGGGCACTCTTTCGAAAAGAATAAAATAAATGCGCACGATGAATTCATCGCGGATAAGGGAGTATTATTTTTTGTACATGTTCTCCCATAAAATGTCAAAGTAAACATGGACCAGAAGTTTTGAAGCGTGCCAACTCAAGTTCAGGTCGGCAAAGAAATTTTTGATGCACATGACTTCCAACAAATACGAAGCCATGTTGAAGGATGGAGTCTCTCATTCTTTCAGCGTCTAAGCCTGTTGTATGGAGATGCTCAACTACTTTGAAATGATAGCTCCCCAGTTGAAAGCTCTCTTGAAAATGGTCATTGTGTAAGATAGAGGAATCCATGCCTCTGAAAACCTGGAACAGTCCTTCTCCCCATACAAATGGAAGATGAGAGCCATTAGATATATATACGTCACTTTAAGTTGGCCATATGGTACCATCCAGAGGTCTGATTGGTGCATTTTGTATCTTCTCTCCACCACGAAGCCATCACCCAGGTAGTGTCGTGGCACTCATAGAAGTTTACAACAAAATTGGTGTTCAGTCACTCCTACGGGTCTCTAAGATTGTAACAAATTTGCACCTCTACCAGAAGGAAAACCCTAACACACTCGCCATTAATGTCGTTAATCAAAAAAAATTGCGTGTCCATGTGGTCGATGAGCCACTTTAGGAGTTTTATGCAGGGGAACACTATAGTTTTGCTTTCCACCATGTGTAAGTATGATCTTCGAATGTTTGGAAAAACCTCATTGTCAAGATTTCTCATATCAGGGTCGTTGTGCAGGATATATTCCAGGAATTCTTCTCACCTGATCTTCTTGAAGAGTTCTCCCCAGTGTGGGAGTACTACCTTTCCCCTTGTGGTTTCCTCTTTTTCTCCAAAGGTTGGAGGTTGAGTGAAATCCTTCTTGGAATATGTCCTGATGATTGGTTTGGGCCTTGGGGCAAATTCTAATTGTTTTGTTGCCACTAGGGAAGAGCCTTCTCCCACCTTTGGTTCCTTTAGCTACAGTGCTCTTAGCGATCGCCTAGTGTTTGGCTTTCTTGGAGGCATTTTTCCTGCAATTGAAATCATTCCTTTAGGGCCTGTGTATAGATAAATATTGGATAAGAATTCATATACAAAGTGAAAACACAAAAACTCTAGACTGGTATGTACCTATAATGCTTGCTAAACCTTAAAGTTTGATACTCACAGGATATTGTAAGCTTTTGAATTTTTCGTCTCGCTCCTATGGATGCTATGAAACTCTTTTGTGTGCAGAATGGTTTTGTTTACAATGGCTCAACAGAATTTAAACAGGGAAAAACTTACCAGTCGTATCAACCAATTAATTTGGGTGATGAGGGAAATTCAAAAAAATATGTCGTCGAATCTCTACAAATTTAATTCATTGTGGGTTGATAGGGAAGGCGCGGAGGGTGATGTGTTCTATCAGTAATTTCAAACAACCTTTTTATTCACACATGAAGTAGAAACTAATGCAATATTTGGAATTAATTAGTCCCTTAAATGCTCCAAATCTAAACGTATATGGTGCTAAAACATCCCATCGTGTCGCTTTCCTAGTGGGCGAATCGAGAATCAATGATGTTCTATGGGTTTTTTCATATATATACTCGTACGGTGTTGATGTGGAGAAACTGGCTTGGGACATGTGACAATGAAGAATGGTGACTTAACTCGTGAGTATTAGTCAGATTCGAGACTTTCTTCCAATTGTACGTTCTTAAACTAAGCCTGGGATTGGCGATGCCAAAAAGGTATCGGGGATCGGGGATCGGGGGTAAACCTGTTAGCTTCTTTGAAAAATTGTCAATGTCGAAAAGCTTCGGGAATCAGTGATAAGGGAGAACTCCTTAGCCTAGTTGCAATATTCATCGTGATTCGGTTTTATCTGATTCTGACAAGCGTGTCAGTTATCGGTCATCGGTGATATCATTTATTTTTATTTTAAATGTTACTCCCCTCGCCTTTTACCAATGTCGAAGGGGATCGGTTGTTGGTGATTTCCCTATGTGATACTTTTCATGAAACAAAAAACTTTCTTTCGCCAATACTGGTGAAGATCGACGCTTAGCGATTTGAGGTTTTTTGAGTGTCTCTTTTTCGCCTTTTAATTCCTTCTGATGTTGAATCTTAGAGCGTGTCAGGTGAAGTATTTTGGATATTGATTCTTTATTTAAAATTCAAGCCTTTTAATTTGTGGGTTTTCATAGATTCAAGCGAACTTTGAAAGACTTAATGAGAGTTAAGATGATAAGAAAAGGAAACATTTTTCACAATGAAGTCTAATTAGACAATGCAAAAGATCAAGTGGTACCCAAAAAAGTAAAATTTGACATAGGATTTTTAGGGTGTGTTGAGTGCTCAACAAAATGTTCTTGCCTCAACCCAAGCTTTGATGTTAACTCGGTCATCATTTTGTTTTGGAAGTGACTACCATGGTCAGTGTAAATCTCCTTCGGGATGTTGAATCTTGCTACTATCTGGTTAAAAATGAAAAGAGTCATTGTTAAATGTTGGCATAGCCTCGACCCACTTTGTGAAGTAGTCTACTACTACGATGATGTAACGATTCCCTCTGGCTGAAGTCGGGTGACGTGTAGTAAATTCAATCCCCCACTTAGTGAAAGGACCAATAGAAAATGAAGGAAACATGGGAGCAGGATGTGCCTACATCTTCCGATAGAAGATCTCACACAGGTGGAACTTCTTGACCAAATCAACAAAATATTTGATTAACATAGGACAAAATTAACTGGAATGTAGAATATTTTGGGTTGTTTCCAACCCAAACAAATGACCGCCACATGCTCCAGTGTGGCATTCGTTCAAAATGAGTTTTGATTCCATGTGTATAAGGCACCAGGGAAGAATGCAATCTACACCTTGACAATACAAAGTGTCATTGAGTAGGAGATAGTTTTGTGCCCGATGACGAATTCGTCAATGCTTGTCACAGGAAGAAGAAGCAGGGCACTTCAAAGTATGGAGATAGACTAGTATATCTCCATACTAGGGGTCTAAAGATGCGATTAGAAAAATATCTCCTTTGATAGGGGATTCTTCGGGCGTGACATCACTAGATTTGACCAGAAGTTTTGAAATCAATTTGGCAAAGACCAACGACTTTTTGGATTTTGCAGAAACAAAATCCAATTCAAATTCCTGGAGGATTACAATCCATCTACTGATATTTCCACCAATGACTCATCATGTCAACACATATTGAAAAAGCTTCACAACGAAAATGACGGTGGTCTTGTGAAGAAGAATGTAATGATGGAACTGTTGGACAGCATGTACTGCTGCCAAATCTAGCTTCTCAACATGGCAATAGTTGATTTCTGGCCCAACCAGGCCTTGAATCAAGTAATAAATAACATACTCCTCGAGAAAATCATCCTATTGAACCAATACCATGTCGATGGTCGACTCTACAATGACCAAGTACAACAAGAAATATCTGTTATAATCAGGAGGTTGGAGTAGAGGGGAAAACGTAAGAGTGCATTTCAATGCTTCAAAAGAGCATTGAGCAGCTTCATCCCAACAGAAAGGGACTCCTTTTTTCAATAGACGCATAAAACCTTTAGTGATCTCGATGTAGCTCGCGACAAAACGCCGAAGAAATTTCTCTTTCCCTTGTAAGCTCTGAAGCTGGGGTATTGTGCATGAGGGAGGCAATTGAACTATCACCTCAACCTTAAGAGGATCGACCATAATCCATGTTGTCAAAATAATGAAACCTAAGAGATGACCCGACGTCACGCAAAAACTTCACTTGTTAGGATTCAAGTGAAACCGATAGTAGCGACATCGTTTGAAGATTAGTTGGAGGTGTGTGGGATGATCAAATATCTTGCAAGAACATGATGCTAAATCATCAAGATATGCCTTGACTATAGGTCTAAGGTCATGGAAAGAAAAATACATGGCCCACTGAAAAGTGGCTCCATCATTCTTCAAGCCAAAAGGCATATTATGATAAGCGAATGTTTCCCAAGGACAAATAAAAGTTGTTTTATGTTGGTCTTCAGGTTTGATCTAAATCTAGTTATATTCTGAAAAACCATCCATAAATGAAAATACCTCGCAGCCTGCGCACTCATCAAAAATATGATCGATGAATGGGATGGGGAAATTATCTTTTGAACATGCCTTGTTCAAGTCATATAAGTACATGCACATGTGAATCGTACCCTATTTTTTGTTAACCGGAACGGGGTTTGACACCCATTCTGTCAACTGAATGGGGTAGATAAGACCGACTTTAAGTAGTTTCTCTACTTCAGCCTTAATTGTTGCTTCTTTCTGAGGATTCACTATATGAAGATTTTATTATACTAGCTTGGCATCAAGGTAAGTCATTATTTCATGTTGACGATTCTTGGGTCTATGCCTATCATTTCCTCATAAGACCAGGAAAAAACATTGCAGAATTCTTTAAATAACTTTGTGTACATTCAAATCTCTTCGGGGGAGCAGTCTGCTCTAATGAAAACATTCTCCATGATGCCAGGGGTTCTGTAGATATCTATGGGGATCATTTCAGAAATACTCTCCATATTACCCTCGGTGTAAACTGTGTGCGTAGACAGAGGATTAATAGGACAAGACCTATCTCCAGTCATAGTCAAAACAAATTCACCTGCCTCTATTATATTTAACTATGGGAGGAAGTAAGATATATGATGGAGATCATCCCAGGGTCTATCTAGACCATTCAATTCCTTAAGAATCACCTCATCTGAGGGCAAGACTAGGTCTAATGAATCTGTAGTGGCAAGGGAACCTTGAGCCCAAATAGGCTCGAGAACTGGATCTGACTCTTGTGCGGGAGCCGGATTGGGGTCGGTCGAAGCTTGGTGGACAATGTTGTATGCAAATTCAGCCATGAACAAGAGCATGGCCATGCTAGAATTCCATGTCCCTTCCATCAAAGTTGATGAGGAAGGAAGAGTCCAAGGATCATGAAAGTAAGTTGTTCGAAATGATGACATTTTGAAAAATTCATCCCTAGGCTGGTTGAGGGCAGTTGATATAAGCTTGACATCACTACAAGGAGGTGGGTAATCGAAAGTACCCATCAACGATGGACACAAACCAACCCCTATGTTGATGGTGTCAGGCTAAGGATTATCAATCGTTGGGACCATGGATGCCCCCAATGAAGGGTCAGGAAAGGAGAAAGACAATTGGTCAATAGTCATGATCTGGCCCTCTTGTGGAGAAAATAAGATCCAAAAGACTGTCACAACCACTACATGCATTGCATAGGTCCAAATCCTTCCTAACAAAAGGTTTTAGTCGAGAGGCACATCAACCACTTCAACTTCGACACACACGGTCTTTCCTCCTAACTGCATGAGGAAAGAAGGAATGATTCCATGTGGTCTGAATGAACGACCGTCGACTATTGTAAGAAATGTAGGTGATGGAGACAAAAAAGGTTGGCCAATGGCTTTTCAACATGCCAAGGACATCACACAAGTAGAGGTGCCCTCGTCAACCACTGTGTGGAAGATATTTCCAGTAAAATATTTTGTGGTGTAATAAACTACTATCTGAAACACAATGTGGTAAGGAAGATGAGGTTTCAATTCAGTTGGATCAAGAACGCTCCTAGATTACAAGTCTCTACAAATCCCAAGGCAGAAAACAATGATTTTCTCTGCAAAGGGAAACTCTTGAGGACTTCCAAGGCAGAAATCGTGCAAGGGTTTTTTTCCAAATCATCCACAATGGAATAGTTCTAGGCATCCCTTGCATTGGGATTATGAGAAGCCTTCTTGAATTCACCTTTGGGGATGTGTGTCATTGTTTCTCCCATCGTTTTCTCGATCTAGAGAGGAACTGGTGGGTTTGTGGATTCTTTACCCTTTTTGGCAGATTCTGACATTCTGTAATCTCGGGCCCTGGTTTCTATATGAGCGTCACCTTTCAACATGTAAAAATTCACGACCTAGGTATTACTAGTAGACGCGGGGGTCCCTAAATGCCCCCTTCCATGCTCAAGGATGTTGAGGCTTGAGCCATTTTTTTCCCATGTGGAAATGGGTTCATCATCACAGTAGGTTGTTGATGCGCCAATAGCCTCTACGCCTCCGAAATTCGAGGGCACAGGTGAGTCGAGTGGTCTTCCGTGCAAAGGTTACACGAATACTTCGACTTTATCTTCTCTGTTTTTCCCCCACCAGCATTGTTATTATCCCTTTTGTCCCATTTATCCTTCTCATTCCATTGTTTCTTCTTTCCTTTAGGTTGTTGGTTGGCCTTCGGGTTCCTTAAATTCACATTATGTACGTTTGTTGTTTGGGTAGGGAGAATCGTTGAACCAGAGGTCTGGCTAGCTGCAGTCTATTATATTGACAATCGGCGTGGGGCCCATACTTTTTCTTGGCCTTGTCGAGGATGGACCATGGTGCATATGGAATGATCTCATAGAGCAAGCCAGAATGAGAGTAAATCAGTTCAATTTGTTGTGTTCTCATTATCGCCTCCTCCTCTGAAAACAATCCCAAAGTTGCAACATCCTTGGATACAACTGGTACCAAAGACTTCAGGAACCACTCCAGCAAGAAATCTGGTGGGAACTGAACCTTAATCAAGCTCTTCTGACGCTGCCATTCTCAGATGTGATCCGAGATATGGTCGGCCTTAGTCTACTCAAAGTTGGCCAGCAATTTAGTGTCGACATCGTATCTCACAAGTAGTTGGAAATGGTTAAGGAATACCATCACCAAGTCGTTAAAGTAAGAATACCTTGAGTGTTCGAGCTCAATATACCATTTCGTGGAACCCCTAATAAGAGTGCATTGAAAAAGGCATAACTGTACAGATTCATCTCGCAGTGAGTTTGACGAGAACCATAAGTGGAATTTTGTCACGTGATCAACTGGGTCTTCACCAAGATTACCTTCAAATTTTTGAATATTCGAGGGAAACTTAGTCGACATGGGGGGGAAATGCAGATCATGAAAAATTAGGTCATTGAGAAAACTTGACAAGTCTGGTAGATGTAACGTTTCCAGAAAAGGTAGTTTGGGTTGAGTACTATGTACAAGAAAAAGGGGGTCTGGAGTTTGACTGGCACCAGGTTGTCAGGCAAAGTTGGACTATTGGCCAGGGTTCTCGTAGAAAACATGGCCTTGACCAATGTACAGAAACTGCATTTGTTGAGATATCATCGATTGAATCTTGTAATTGGGTGACATGGGTTGGGAATGGATTGCTCCCTACATTGTGTTCCAAGTATTTTGGAAGGGGATACCCCCTGCTGATCCTACGGGCATAGGTATTGAACCTTTCCCAGGGTTCCATTGACCATGGAAGGGGTTGCCCCCGACTGGAATCCCTTGCGAGGGAACTGATCCCTCCCAAGGATTCCAAAGTCCATGTGAGGAGAAAACTCATGTACTTTCCCCTTGTGTAGTAATAGTACCTTCACAGGGTTCTATTGTCCAAAACTGGGGTTTCCCCCAACTGAGACGACATCCGAAGAAAAAACATTATTCCCAAATGCGTCGAATAAAGAGAATGACATGGATCCCACCGATGTAGTGTAAGATGAAGGTCCTAAATTGCCTTCTCCATACAAGTTGTAGTTAGCACTGGGCCTGATGGATTGTTGGAAAGCACCACTGAGTGAGGTGAATGAAGGAGGTATATGACCCCCACCATAATGGATAACACTAAAGGGGAATGAAGTGCCCCCAGTAGACCCTTACATGAGATCATTTGAGCTCACTACCCCGAGACCCGTGGTATGTAGGGTGGAGTAGATAAGGAATGAGTTTGAATTGAAGTTGGGCATCCCATATGATAATGGAGGGCCCATCGCACTCTGCATAAACGGAGAAGTGGTTTTCGTTGATGACGGTATTAGACCACTTCCCAAGGTAGAGGGATTTGAGACCACTGTGGTCTTGACTGGCAAAGGTGGGTTAAGAGGCAATATACCCCATGTGGTAGTAACCAAAGTGGGTGTATGAGAACTATCGGACTAATTAGAAACATTTTATTCCATGGCTTCTTGTAAGACTAACTAACACTCGACAGGTGTCACCTTAGCAGGGACAACTTCTATTAAGATTGGCGCTGACAAGTTAGTGATCAGAGGGTTGGATGGCCCGAGAGCTTCCACTCCAAGGTCAGAAATAGTAGGTCCTTTGGAGTCGAATAATCTCCACTTGGAGTAGGCTCAGACAAAGTTTCATGTGGCTCAATCTCTTCGAATGAACCTTGTTGGCCAAGTCTTCGTTGTAACGGTGGTGGTGGTAGATCTAATGCAATCGGCGGTAGGCCATGAAGCCTTTACGACCATCAAATCTCTTGATATTCCACTTTTTGAAAATATCGTATGACACAATAAGGCTTAAATATCATTTAAAACCAAGCACACACTAGAAAAATTCCTATAAGACAAATCAAGAAAACAACTATCTAGTAGGAAGAACAGTTACACCATCCAACACTAGAGAAACTAACTAGTTCAAGTTCAACTCAAACATGGAAGCACCCTCTGGGAATACTTTGCAAATTGTGACCCAAAATCTACCCTAGGTACCGTGGTATACCCCCACAGTCACCCGTGTAATTCCCTAGAATATGGGCAACTAAGTTTCCAGCACGCAAACAGTCACCGAGAGGGTACAGTCGATAGTCAGGTGGACCATAATGAGCAGGATAACTAGTTTGAAACCTATAGAGGGTATCAAAAGAAAGTGATCTAGAGGACAATAGAGGATCTCAAATGGATTCGAGGTCCACGAAGCTCCATAGGCAAATGCAGTCGGTAGTATTCCCATGCCAGATCCTCAATATGTGTTCCCCACTATGTTTAGTCCAGCTTTGGAGGGGTTATCTCCATTGTCTTTCTGCATGCGACCTCATGTTTATCCCCTATGTTAGAGGTGTGTCTCAGATAAATTTTACATCACTGTACTTTAACACTCCCTAGATCTAACTCCAATGTTTTTTTAATAGCCTTGAAGAGTTTCCTCTCCAACCTAATTCAAGGCCCTAACCCTAAACTAGTTGGTTGACCCTACAAACATAAAAATTCTTATTAATTTTAGATTTATATTTTTTTTTAATGGATTTATTTATTCAAGGGATATGGTTGTGAAACTAGTGATGTTATAAGAGATGAAAAAGAGGAGAAAAAGATGAAACTTGAAAGAAAAATTAATTCTAATCAAAAGTAAAGATTTAAAACTAACTCTTTGTAACCAACTTTACTTTAACTAACTTTTTCAAGATCTTTAAAAAGAAGACCTAAAATGAAATTTGGCTTGACTACAAGCTACTTATGTTTCAAGAAATTAGTAAAGAACTTAAAAAATAGACTCTTTTTCCTTTTTAGTAAATAACCAACTCTAACTGCTTTACCAAACTAACAAAAACTTTTTTTTGAAATTACTTCAAACAAAAAAACTAAAATAATTTTTTTTTTATCTTTTTTCAAATCAAGTGAAAGGGATAAAAATAACACTAAGACAAGACTGAAATAGATATTTTTCCCACTACAGATCGCAAGGAATCACTAAAGAAACCAAACAAGAAGATCAATAATTCAAAAGACTTGATTAAAACCCTTTCAGAAGTAAACACAAGAAACTTAAAAAGACAAGTAAACTGAATTCTAACCCAAGCTATGGCTATAAAACAGAGACTTTGAACTGAATCAAGAAACCCTGAGAAGTATAAACCTCAATCAGGAAAGAGGTTGGCTTCCTCTTTTCAAAAAAGAAATTGAACCAGAGACGTTGTTGTTGCTTCAGCAGCCTGCATATGTACGCGGGTTGTTTAGTGAGTAGAGCGTGTATGTACGTGGGTTGACTCAAGACATGTCATGTACACCTATGTATTTCTTTAAAAAGGGAAATAAATAGATAGTCTTGTAGGGCAGGGAGAACTGGTATGGCACCTGAAGGTGACTAGAATCCCTTAAAAGACTCAGGCAACTTGCAAGAAACTCGAAAGGTAGAAAAATCAATCAGACAACCCAAAATCCCCTAAAAACCCTAGAGTCTTCCCCAGTATGGTCGCCAGTTCTGATAGTGGGAAAAAGGCCCATATGACTACACTAGGGTTCATAACATAGGTAGATCGATTATGTAATGATCCCAAGCCAAATTCTTTCTTGGAATCACTAACTACTACTAATTTATTGAGTTATTAAGTGCATACAAGATTCATGAAGATCAAAATATATTCAAGATGTAGAAGCACAAGCAAAGATCTAACCTTTTTATTATGAGCAATGTAAGAACAATACAATAGATGGTCGATCTGGCATAAACCTCATATGGTCGTACAAGAAATAGATATGAGCTGCTACAAAATTCTCCCGACAATAAAAAATAAGCCTCCAAAGGATGGATATACAATGAAGCATAAATCAAGTAGATCTGAGCCGCACTAATAATCAACCTCCAAGCTGGAAAGTGCCCCATCCTGTTAGATTGTTGAAGCCCTGAATAATTCTGCCTTGCTACCAAAAGTGTCCAATCATCCCGAGAAATATTCCAAATGATAGATCAGGCAACTATAAGGAAAACCCAGATGTCCAAATTCCCAAATCCACTCTCAAACCCCGTAGATCTGAATTCTTCACTGAATGGTGTGCCCCACTGGATGACTGAAACCCTAGCTGGTTTGGCTCTGATGAAGGAGGCCTCCAAATGCTCTGAAACTCTCCAAGAATATGGATCGGGCTATGAGAACCCCGTGGGAGAAGTTTCGGGCTCGGATCTCAAGAAGATCTCCCTAGATCTGAGTTTTACTGAATCACAGGACGTCCCCTATGGCTCCACGACGTCCCAATATGTAGACAAATATAGAATGATGATAACCCTCCAGAAAATCCCTCAAAATGATGGTCCTACCCCTGCAAACAAAACCTAACTGTCGGATGGCCCTAGGCCCTCAGGATAAGCTGGATCGAACCTCCCTCGATAAACTGGCCCTAAGACTAGAATGGTGTGGAGGAGTCTTTCATCCCCGAGACCAAGCTGTGGAACAAGGTG
>JZKD02S1470587.1:37471-51998 GCA_000966675.3 Picea glauca | reverse complement strand
GAAAAGCATGTTATTCCATATACAAGTTAGTGTTATATGTTAGAATGTCAAAACACAAATCAGCAAAAGTGTTCAAGACACCATCATTCGGGATAGGAAAAGTAATTCTTTTATTAATAACACAATGATTATACCTTTACAATCAAATTTGGCTACTGTTCCATGAACCTGGTTCGGGCTCCTCTTCACCAAGATCCAAGTGCACCTTTGTATGAACTTTGCCTATCAACCTTCTGATCTCTTCTTGGGAAGTGAATGGGTTCTGATGGAGGAAGAAGGGGCTAATAAGGGAATGTTGAGGCAATTCTCACAAAAGGGCTGCAATATCTTGGGCAAGGAGGGGAAGTGAAATCAGGCAGAGTTTCATTGTTCTTATGTCTGTATATAAAATGAGACCCCAACACCTCCTTTTATATGGAAAAAGGATGGTTATTTGGTTGGGTGACGGGCTATAGCAGGTGGATTAGTTGGGAAACTACCCAATAGCCCGTAATCTCAACAAATTCCTTGCAACTTTTATTTTTTTGCAACTTTTTCAAGTATACGTGAGTTGTAGTGGTGTAGCATGCATATGTACATGAGTTGTAGTGGTGTAGCAAGCATATGTACCCGGAAAGTAATGGTGTAGGGCATGTACATCTTCAAAAAAATGGTTTTTTAAGAAGAGCAACTTAGTAGTGCTTTGGCAAACAATGCAAGTAAGAGGGCCAAGGCCATGTCTTCATGTGTAGAGAAATTTAGGGTTATAACAATTACAAAGATATTTTACAAGAGAGTTTCTCACAATTGATCATCAACAAATGACCCTCCATGCTCTTTAAATATAGATCATGGACCAATCAGGTGTTAAGCCATGGATCAATGGACATTAATATAGAGGATAATATGAACCGTCGAATCACTCTATGTCGGGAACATATCGTGACTGTCGGATTTCCTAAATACAAATGCATACTAATGCATACTAAAGAAACACACTAAGAAACACACTTTTACCTAATGACACATTAGACCAACTAGATATTAACTAATTCCTAAGTGTCTAATTGTCCTAACATCTCCCCTTAAGAACAACCTAGGATAGGATTGAAGGATTTACAATAGTGACACAATAGGAGAAGGAAGGAGGAATTAGAGCCTATCCTCCCTTGATGACAACTTCTTGAACTCCTAACATATATCTAAGTTTGGAAAACTTCACTTATGTAAGAGACTTTGTGAAAATGTCTACAACTTGATCTTCTGTAGGGAAAAAGAGCACTTCAATAACTTGATCATGAATGAGCTTTGTGATGAAGTGCATGTGTAGCTCAATGTGTTTGTTGTGCTAATATTGAATTGGGTATTTGGAGAGCTTGATAGCACTCTAATTGTCACGCCAAAGGTTGGTCGTATGTTGTTTTTGCAATCCAAACTCTGAAAGGATCTGTCGAAGCCACAAGGCTTCCTGACTTGCATTTATCATTGCTTGATACCCTGCTTCTACTGAAGAAAGTGAAATAGCTTGTTGTTTCTTATAGGCCCAAGTGACAGGTTTTGAACCAAGGCTAAAAACATAACCTATAGTATTTTTTTTATCATGAGGGTCGCCAGCCCAATCTAAATCAGTGAAAAAAAACAATAAAGGAGTCCCCCCTGAACTATAATGTATCTTGAACTGAATTGTACCATGAACGTAGCGAAGTATCCTTTTAGTTACTTTCCAATATCTTTTATGGGGTGTTTTCATATACCAAGAAACAAGACCAACAACAAAGGAAATATCAGGATGGGTATGATTCAAGTATAAGAGGCTACCAACTAACTAACGATACAAGGTGGCATCAACTTCAGGAGAAGTACAGGTGGCAACAAGCTTGACTCCAGACTAGAAGGGAGAAGGGGTTGGTTTACAATCTTCCATGTGAAAGCAACGAAGAAGATCACAAGCATACTTAGACTGGGAAAGAAAAATTCCTTCATTGGTTTGCAAAACTTGGAGGGTAAGGAAATAGTGCAAAAATCCTAAGTCTATCATTTCAAATTTCTTCTTAAGAATGGTTTTCACATGGTTTAAAGTTTTGAGTCACTACGTGTAAGGATAAGGTCATCAACATAAAGGACAAGGATTATGAGATGGATTCCTACTTTCTTGGTATAGACATTAGGATCAGAATGGAATCGAGAAAATCTAGTGTCAATAAGAAAGTTGTCCATTTTGGCATACAAATCTTAGGAAGCTTGCTTAAGACCATAAAGATATTTCTTAAGGCAACAAAAAAGGCTAGAGTCATTATGGACATAGCCAGGAGGTTTTTCCATGTAGATTTATTCTTGAAAATATCCATGCAATAAGGCATATTTATCATCCATATGATGGACCTCCCATTTATGTGAGGCAGCAAGGGAAAGAACAAGGCAAATGGAATTCATTTTGGCTACAAAGGAAAAGGTTTCATTATAGTCAATTCCTTCAACTAGGGAAAATCCTTTGGCAACTAACCAAGCCTTGTGTCTTTCAACACTTCCATGTGATGCATACTTAGTTCTGTAGACCCCTTTACATATGACAATTTTTGTTCCTTTTGAAAGAGGTACAAGATCCCAAGTATCGTTTGTCATTAAAAAACGATACTCTTCATTCATTGTTGTATCCCAATCTGGATGACTTGAATCTTTTGCAAATGTCTCTAGATTATGATTCTCTGAAAATTAAGCCAAAAGATAAGAGGCTCACTGGAACTGTGAACGTGTCTGACGTTGATCTGAAGGATCACTGACAAGATGACCAACTGTTTCTCATGTTGAACGGAGCCATATAGGAAGCAGTGGAGCTGGTGCTATTTCAGGTTAAAAGGACTCATCTAGAGGAAGGTGAGCAGGTGGAGGTGGATTTTCATCCTCACTATCATCATCCGAAGAAGAAACTAGAATAGGAATAGAAGAAGGCACAAATGTCGAAGATGTCTTGCAGGATGGAGAAAGCACAATCGCCAAATCAGGCTCGCAGGCCAAGATATTTTCATCAAATTTAACATCTCTTCTAATAATAATTTCATTACAATGTGGTTGAAGAAGTCTATAACCTGAAATCTTCATAATAACCAACAAATATACACTTCTCACTTTTAGGTTGCAATTATTTCCTTTTCTCATTAGGAATGTGAGCCCATGCTATACTGCCAAATACACAGAAGTGACTTACATCTCGTTTAATTTTAGTCCAAGCTTCTTCCAGTGTTATATTTTTAAGAGCCTTTGTCGGAGTGTGATTTACTATGTAATTTTCATAGTTGGTGGCTTCCGTCCAATACTTTAGACTTAATCCCTTAGATTGTATCATACAATTAGCCATTTCTTTTAATCTGTGGTTCTTTCTCTCAGCAACACCATTTTGTTATTGTGTATATGGAACAATATTTTTCATTTCGATGCCCTGTGTAGTGTAGTAACTTGTAAAATTATTGTTCACATATTTGCCTCCATTATCTATTCTTAAACTTTGAATTTGATGTACAGATTGTTTTTCTACAAGGGCCTTGTAGGCCAAAAAATTGTCAAAAACTTTGCTCTTAATTTTTAAGAAGTAAACCCAAGTACATCTAGAAAATTCATCAATAAAATTTAAAAAATACTTGCACTCAAAAAAAAAAAAAAAAAAAAAGGAGAATAAAGTGGACCACACAAATCACTACAAGATGAAAAGGGCCCGAGGCGTGCCAAGAGGCATGTTTATCAAAACTATCCTGATAATTTTTTCTGAGAACACACACATCACAAACACCATCTTTGCATGAAACGAGAGGAAGACTAGTCACCATTTGTTTATTACATAGTTACTGCAATGAGCGATAGTTTAGATGAACAAACTACTCATGCCAAAGTTTTCTCAAGTCATCTCTATGAGCAACAAAAACTGATGGAAAAGATAATGACACAAAGTTGTCAAACGTGTACAACCTGGTAATATCATTAGCAATTCCAATTGCAATAACATGCTTATGATATTCTAGATCCTTGATAACAACTTGGTGAGGTGAAAACTCTACGGTTTTACCTTTACCTGAATGAGTGATTTGATATACTGATAGAAGGTNTATACTGCCAAATACACAGAAGTGACTTACATCTGGTTTAATTTTAGTCCAAGCTTCTTCCAATGTTATATTTTTAAGAGCCTTTGTGGGAGTGTGATTTACTATGTAATTTGCATAGTTGGTGGCTTCCGCCCAATACTTTAGACTTAATCCCTTAGATTGTATCATACAATTAGCCATTTCTTTTAATCTTTGGTTCTTTTTCTCAGCAACACCATTTTGTTATTGTGTATATGGAACAATATTTTTCATTTCGATGCCCTGTGTAGTGTAGTAACTTGTAAAATTATTTTTCACATATTTGCCTCCATTATCTGTTCTTAAACTTTGAATTTGATGTACAGATTGCTTTTCTACAAGGGCCTTGTAGGCCAAAAAATTGTCAAAAACTTTGCTCTTAATTTTTAAGAAGTAAACCCAAGTACATCTAGAAAATTCATCAATAAAATTTAATAAATACTTGCACACAGAAAAAAAAAAAAAAAAAAAAGGAGAAGAAAGTGGACCACACAAATCACTACAAGATGAAAAGGGCCCGAGGCGTGCCAAGAGGCATGTTTATCAAAACTATCCTGATAATTTTTTCTGAGAACACACACGTCACAAACACCATCTTTGCATGAAACGAGAGGAAGACTAGTCACCATTTGTTTATTACATAGTTACTGCAATGAGCGATAGTTTAGATGAACAAACTGCTCATGCCAAAGTTTTCTCAAGTCATCTCTATGAGCAACAAAAAGTGATGGAAAAGATAATGACACAAAGTTGTCAAACGTGTACAACCTGGTAATATCATTAGCAATTCCAATTGCAAGAACATGCTTATGATATTCTAGATCCTTGATAACAACTTGGTGAGGTGAAAACTCTACGGTTTTACCTTTACCTGAATGAGTGATTTGATATACTGATAGAAGGTTACAAGAAAGAATTGGAACACATAATACATCATTGAAATGACCATTATCGACTTGCATTGTTCCAGATCCTACAACACTAAGAGATATATCATCACCAACAAATATTTTCTTGGTGTTACATTCATTTAGAGAACAAAATATGTCTCTGTCCTTATCCATATGATAAGATGCTCCATAATCAATAAGCCACTCATCAAAAGAAGAAGTAGAAGTTGCATTGAAGGAAAAACTAGAAGTAGAAAGTGTATGTCCATGAGAAGAAGAAGAAAAAGTAGAATCAATATGGATGGTGTGTTTCTTCATCGTTGCTTCTAAATTTTCCATCTTCTTAAAACATTTGGACTCATCATGACCATATTTATCACAAAAATTGCAATGTCTATCAATATTCTTATTTTTAGATTTTGATCCTTTGTCACTATTAGGAGATGAAGTTGTCTCAGTGAGTTTGGGACCCTTATGTTGCTTGTTGTTTTGGCAAGGATGTTTCTTCTTGGGATTATTGGGTTTATCTTTCTGTTGGGAGACTAAGGTTTTGTTGGAGGTACCTGCAGTGTTGATCACTCCAAGTTGTACAAGCTTATCTTGCTCTCTTATCAATGCATCACAAAAGGACTCAAGAGTGGGTTTTTGATAAGCTTTCCCTATAGCCTCTATCATGGCATAAAAGGTAGATACAAACATAGAATATGCACTACCTAGCTTAAAAAGAATAATATAGATGCAATGCTCTTCCTCCATATTTATCTCACATTCTTCACACAAAATTCTGAGTGTTTTAAAATTAGATAGATAGTCTTCAATGCAAGAAAAATAACTTGGAATTAAAGTCATTATTTGATTTTCTAACTAATGTGCTCGATTAATATTGTGTTTACCAAACACAAATTCAATATTTTTCCAAGTTTCATCGAGGTCATCAATTTCTTTAAGGTGGAACCTTAAATCGGGAGAGATGGACATTCTGATCACTCCACATGCATTGTCACTCTATTCTCCCATTTTATTTTTTCAACAACATCAGTGGGTTATTTCTCCTTTCCTAAGGTAATCTGGTACAAGTCTTTAATTCTTAATAAATCCTCCATATGGGATTTCCATTGGAAGTAGTTGGTGCTAGTAAGAAAAATATTACTAGAATAAACTATATTAAATATGAAGATAATATGGAGTTAAAAACTGAAACTGATGATCTAGATGGAAATATCTCGAAAAAATAGGATGTTTAAAAAAAAAAGCACTAAAAACGGACTTTGGATGTGAAAGTTATGCCCTTTTGAAAAAAAGGCATAAACTGTAAGCAAAGAACCACATGGTGGTTATACCCCTCCAAATAACCTCACTTTTACAAATAAGTTTCTTTATGAAGTGACCCACTTTTATAAAAATAAGTAGAGATCACTTTTACAATGAAGTTGCTTTATAAAAGGAAGTTGCATGCAAAATAAATAACTCTAAAATAAAATATTAAAGCTACTTATAGTGATTCATTTGTATACTTGAAGTGAAAGACACTGTATAATGGAGCATAAACTTTTTCAAAAAAAGTAACAAAAAGAGAGACTTGAACTCAATCCCTCTTACTTAATAAGGAAAATTTTAACCAAGTGGGCTAGCAAAACATATTGTATTGTTTAGAAGGAGGATTGTTGTTGTTGTTGTTGTTGAAGACGGCCTTGGAGAGCATGCTCATAAAAAACTCTTTTCACACAAGAAAAAGTTTTCTCTTCACGATGACAACCAGGGTTAGATCTCGGTTAGCTTACCCAAAAAATGCACATTTTCCTATTTGTTTATGATTTGTTGAGATCACACAGGGCATAGGGAAAAGAGAATACAAATATCTAAGAGAGTAGCAACCCGAAAAAAAAAAACAATATAAAACCGAAATAATACTTTGCAAAAATTTAAAAAGAGTGTATTTAGGCTTTATACCTCCAGATCTTACTGAAATGAATGTATCTTGGGAAAACAAAAACCTTTTTGAGAGAAACGAAAAGTGTTACTAACTTAAAGGAGCACTCTAGACACAATGGAATAGTACTCTCAGCCCATAATTGTACGAAAATGGTAGAAAATGAAGATGAGGCAACTCAGCTTCACAATCTCGATCTACAACAGGAGTGGGTCTTCAAACAGGTTATGATACCATGTTTGACAACAAAGGTATTCCAACAAAGGATGAGCACCTTCAGTAACCACTCACACAAAAAGATCAAAGATCAACACACCAATGTTTCGATGCGGTAAAACCCCTATGGGGAAACACCCACGACCCCAGCCAATGCGGCCACTTGGAGCAGTTTATTAANTTTTCTACAAGGGCCTTGTAGGCCAAAAAATTGTCAAAAACTTTGCTCTTAATTTTTAAGAAGTAAACCCAAGTACATCTAGAAAATTCATCAATAAAATTTAATAAATACTTGCACACAGAAAAAAAAAAAAAAAAAAAAGGAGAAGAAAGTGGACCACACAAATCACTACAAGATGAAAAGGGCCCGAGGCGTGCCAAGAGGCATGTTTATCAAAACTATCCTGATAATTTTTTCTGAGAACACACACGTCACAAACACCATCTTTGCATGAAACGAGAGGAAGACTAGTCACCATTTGTTTATTACATAGTTACTGCAATGAGCGATAGTTTAGATGAACAAACTGCTCATGCCAAAGTTTTCTCAAGTCATCTCTATGAGCAACAAAAAGTGATGGAAAAGATAATGACACAAAGTTGTCAAACGTGTACAACCTGGTAATATCATTAGCAATTCCAATTGCAAGAACATGCTTATGATATTCTAGATCCTTGATAACAACTTGGTGAGGTGAAAACTCTACGGTTTTACCTTTACCTGAATGAGTGATTTGATATACTGATAGAAGGTTACAAGAAAGAATTGGAACACATAATACATCATTGAAATGACCATTATCGACTTGCATTGTTCCAGATCCTACAACACTAAGAGATATATCATCACCAACAAATATTTTCTTGGTGTTACATTCATTTAGAGAACAAAATATGTCTCTGTCCTTATCCATATGATAAGATGCTCCATAATCAATAAGCCACTCATCAAAAGAAGAAGTAGAAGTTGCATTGAAGGAAAAACTAGAAGTAGAAAGTGTATGTCCATGAGAAGAAGAAGAAAAAGTAGAATCAATATGGATGGTGTGTTTCTTCATCGTTGCTTCTAAATTTTCCATCTTCTTAAAACATTTGGACTCATCATGACCATATTTATCACAAAAATTGCAATGTCTATCAATATTCTTATTTTTAGATTTTGATCCTTTGTCACTATTAGGAGATGAAGTTGTCTCAGTGAGTTTGGGACCCTTATGTTGCTTGTTGTTTTGGCAAGGATGTTTCTTCTTGGGATTATTGGGTTTATCTTTCTGTTGGGAGACTAAGGTTTTGTTGGAGGTACCTGCAGTGTTGATCACTCCAAGTTGTACAAGCTTATCTTGCTCTCTTATCAATGCATCACAAAAGGACTCAAGAGTGGGTTTTTGATAAGCTTTCCCTATAGCCTCTATCATGGCATAAAAGGTAGATACAAACATAGAATATGCACTACCTAGCTTAAAAAGAATAATATAGATGCAATGCTCTTCCTCCATATTTATCTCACATTCTTCACACAAAATTCTGAGTGTTTTAAAATTAGATAGATAGTCTTCAATGCAAGAAAAATAACTTGGAATTAAAGTCATTATTTGATTTTCTAACTAATGTGCTCGATTAATATTGTGTTTACCAAACACAAATTCAATATTTTTCCAAGTTTCATCGAGGTCATCAATTTCTTTAAGGTGGAACCTTAAATCGGGAGAGATGGACATTCTGATCACTCCACATGCATTGTCACTCTATTCTCCCATTTTATTTTTTCAACAACATCAGTGGGTTATTTCTCCTTTCCTAAGGTAATCTGGTACAAGTCTTTAATTCTTAATAAATCCTCCATATGGGATTTCCATTGGAAGTAGTTGGTGCTAGTAAGAAAAATATTACTAGAATAAACTATATTAAATATGAAGATAATATGGAGTTAAAAACTGAAACTGATGATCTAGATGGAAATATCTCGAAAAAATAGGATGTTTAAAAAAAAAAGCACTAAAAACGGACTTTGGATGTGAAAGTTATGCCCTTTTGAAAAAAAGGCATAAACTGTAAGCAAAGAACCACATGGTGGTTATACCCCTCCAAATAACCTCACTTTTACAAATAAGTTTCTTTATGAAGTGACCCACTTTTATAAAAATAAGTAGAGATCACTTTTACAATGAAGTTGCTTTATAAAAGGAAGTTGCATGCAAAATAAATAACTCTAAAATAAAATATTAAAGCTACTTATAGTGATTCATTTGTATACTTGAAGTGAAAGACACTGTATAATGGAGCATAAACTTTTTCAAAAAAAGTAACAAAAAGAGAGACTTGAACTCAATCCCTCTTACTTAATAAGGAAAATTTTAACCAAGTGGGCTAGCAAAACATATTGTATTGTTTAGAAGGAGGATTGTTGTTGTTGTTGTTGTTGAAGACGGCCTTGGAGAGCATGCTCATAAAAAACTCTTTTCACACAAGAAAAAGTTTTCTCTTCACGATGACAACCAGGGTTAGATCTCGGTTAGCTTACCCAAAAAATGCACATTTTCCTATTTGTTTATGATTTGTTGAGATCACACAGGGCATAGGGAAAAGAGAATACAAATATCTAAAAGAGTAGCAACCCGAAAAAAAAAAACAATATAAAACCGAAATAATACTTTGCAAAAATTTAAAAAGAGCGTATTCAGGCTTTATACCTCCAGATCTTACTGAAATGAATGTATCTTGGGAAAACAAAAACCTTTTCGAGAGAAATGAAAAGTGTTACCGACTTAAAGGAGAACTCCAGACACAATGGAATAGTACTCTCAGCCCATAATTGTACGAAAATGGTAGAAAATGAAGATGAGGCAACTCGGCTTCACAATCTCGATCTACAACAGGAGTGGGTCTTCAAACAGGTTATGATACCATGTTTGACAACAAAGGTATTCCAACAAAGGATGAACACCTTCAGTAACCACTCACACAAAAAGATCAAAGATCAACACACCAATGTTTCGATGTGGTAAAACCCCTATGGGGAAACACCCACGACCCCAGCCAATGTGGCCACTTGGAGCAGTTTATTAATGAAAAAGAAAAAGATTACATAGATATTTTACAAGATAGTTTCTCACAATCGATCATCAACAAATGACCCTCCATGCTCTTTAAATAAAGATCATGGACCAATCGAGTGTTAAGCCACGGATCAATGGTGTAATGATCCCAAGCCAAATTCTTTCCTGGAATCACTAACTACTACTACTTTATTGAGTTATTAAGTTCATACAAGATTCATCAACACACGAAGATCATAATATATTCAAGATGTAGAAGCACAAGCAAAGATTTGACCTTTTTATTATAAGCAATGTAAGATCAATACAATAGATGGTCGATCTAGCATAAACCTCATATGGCCGTACAAGCAATAGATATGAGCTGCTACAAAATGCTCCCGCTAATACAAAATAATGCCTCCAAAGGCTGAATAAGAAATGAAGATCAATACAAGCAGATCCGAATGTCGAACTCTCCAGCTAAAGAATGCCACACTCCAATAGAAGGCTGAAACCCTCAATAACTTGGCCCTGCTGCCAAAAGTGTCCAATCACCCTAGGAAATATGTCAATTGATAGATCGGGTGGTGGTAAGAATAACCCAGGTGCCTGAATCTCCAATATCCCTCTCAATCTCTGTAGATCTGAATTTCCCACTAAATGGGGTGCCCCACTGGATGACTGAAACACTAGCTAGTTTGGCCCTTATGAAGGAGGCCTCCAAATGCTCTGAAACTCTCCAAGAATATAGATCGGCCAATGGTAAGAACAACCCAGGTGTCTGAATCTCCAAGATCCTTCTCAATCTCTGTAGATCTGAATTTCCCACTGAATGGAGTGCCACACTGGATGACTGAAACCCTAGCTGATTCGACCCTGATGAAGGAGGTCTCCAAATGCTCTGAAACTCTCCAAGAATATAGATCAAGCTATGAGAATCTCATGGGAGAAGTTCCAGACTTAGATCTCAAGCATATCTCCCTAGATCTGAGTTTTATTGAATTACAGGACGTCCCCTGTGGCTCCAAGACGTCCCAATCTGCAGACAAATGTAGAATGATGATAACCCTCCAAAAAATCCCTCAAACTGATGGTCCTTCCCCTGCGAACAAAACCCAACTGTCGGAATGGCCCTAGGCCCTCAAGATAAGCTGGATCGAACCTCCCTCGATAAATTGGCCTGATAGTAGAATGGTTTGGAGGAGTCTTTCATCCCCGAGACCAAGCTGTGGAACAAGGTGAGTGGATATTTCACCACTGAGTTGCTCCTAAGGGTTTGTACAGCAAAACCCCCAAACTGAATGCTCAAGAGCAATAGAAAATGCTAATCCAAAACTAGAATGAATAATAGGTGCACCCCAGGCTCTTACTTATACTTTTCCTTCTAATTCTCTGTTGAGTTAGGTTAATTCCCAGGGTTAATCTTCTATTCTTCTGTTGAGTTATCTTTTAATCCTTTCCTTTTCCTTTCTTAAGTCACTTAAAAATATAACTTTTAACTTCTTGACTTTTCCCCCCCTTCAGTGTGAGACTATGACCTAGTGGGGGTGCCCAGGCCATTGAGTCTCTTCATTACCTCTCTAGGAGGTGGGGGACATTACAAATGGTCATTAAGATCAAGGAGAATATGAACCATCAGATCACTCTATGTCGATAACATATCATGACCGTCATATTTCCTAACTACAAATGCATACTAATGCATACTAAATAAACACACTAATAAACACATGTTTACCTAATGACACATTAGACCAACTAGATCTTAACTAATTCCTAAGTGTCTAAATATCCTAACAACCGCTAAAGCCATCCAGAAAGGAAAAATAAATAAAAATTCCTACTAATGTATCTAATACATGATCTATGAAAGGTAATGGAAAATGATCTTTCAATGTTGATTTATTTAATTCCTTGTAATCCACACATAGGAGCCATTTTCCATTTTTCTTTGGAACAATTACCAAATGTGATACCCATTGACTATTAGAAATTGGATATATAAAATCGACATTCATTAATTTCTGCAGCTCAACTTTCACAATTTCCTTTAAAAGTGAATTCATTCATATTTGGAGATTCCTGATAGATCTAGAATTATCCTCTAAATAAATATGATGAATACAAGTATTTGGTTGAATTCCTCTCATATCAGTGTGCTTACATGCAAATGCACCAGATTGTTGCTTCAATATTTTAATTAATTTTTGTTTTTTAAATTCTTCAAGCTGAGAATTAATATTTAAAGTTTTTCCTGGATGAATTTCAATAGCAACATTACTATATTATGGGTTTAAATCATTTACTGACATTGATTTTGCAAGTGCTAATAGATTTTCAGCAGTATAATTTTATTGAAATTTTTTATCCAAGATATGAGTAAGAATTTGATGCCCCCTATGATATAGAGAAAAATATGAATTATTAATGCAACTAATGATCTGATTTTCCTCGTTACCATACTTTAAACTCATAGCTTGTTCAAGTGTAAAAATTGGTTGTACTATTTCATGATCTTCAAAAGATTGTGTCATAACATATTCATTTATTGCTTTGGTGGGTGGATACAAATGAAATTTCTTTTCAAAATCTTCATGTTTGATTGTCATATCACCAGATCTACACCCAATATATGCATAAACAATAGCTAACAATGGCCTACCCAAGATCAGTGGATAACCACCCAGATTTGTTTTAGGTTTTAAAACCATAAAGTCCACTGGATATTCTCATGGATCTATTGAGACTATGATATCTTCTAAAATTCCCTCACGCTTAATGATTGTTCTGTTTGATAATTGCAAAACAGATGATGCATAATGAAGATTAGAAAGATGTAATGAATCCATAAATTTTTTTTTCATTACATTTATTGATTCTCCTAAATCTATCAATGTATTGGAAATAGAAACATTATTAATGTGAATTTGTACAATGGGACTTCC
This sequence comes from Picea glauca, assembly GCA_000966675.3. Lineage (NCBI taxonomy): Eukaryota > Viridiplantae > Streptophyta > Pinopsida > Pinales > Pinaceae > Picea > Picea glauca. The sequence continues at coordinate 38,885 of JZKD02S1470587.1, read as the reverse complement.
AGGATCACAATATTTCTGCATAAAAAAAAATCGGACATTAAATCTGTTAATTTTCCAATGACTTGTACAGTTTGTGGATCTTTTTTATTTCTCCCTGGATTCTTTATGAATAACTCCCTAAATGTTTTGGCATATATAGAAATATCCTTAATTGCTTGCAGTAGAGGAATTTTGATACAAACATTTTTTAACTCATCTAATAAATCAAACTTGTGTTGTAAGATTTGTTTATGTAAATTTAACCTTTCAGGAAAAGGTGGTGTTTTTGTTTGTTGATTTTGATGAGTTTGATTTATTATAGAAGTATAAGTTTATTTATTTTCCTTATTGATTAGTGGATTAGGAGTTTCCTCCTCAATTTGTTCCTCAATAATTGGATAATTTTTCTGAATTACTTTCCCATATCTAAGATGAATGTCATTTATATCTAGTGAAGTAATCCCATATGTTGGGAAATTTGGTAACTCAGCATTGTAAGCGTGCTGGGCTACTTTATTGTTGGGATTAGGAATGGGTTGAGCAAGTAGTTGAGTAGGTCATGGAAGTTGTTGAGTGGAAGGTAATCGTAATTATTGAGGTTGAGTAATTTGTGGAGGTTGGGTAGGATAGGGTTATGATTGGGTGTTTGTGGAGGATATTGAGTAGGATATTTTTGTTGATTAGGATATGAGTGGTAAGGATTGGTATATTTAGCTTCATAGTTAGTTCCCCTCCAACCTTGTTGCCAAGGTTGGTTTGGAGTTTGTTTTGGATGCCATGTATGCCAAGGCATAGGAGGAGTCTAGTTGGATTGTTGTGGAAATTGTTGAAAGTAAGGATTATATTGTTGAGTAAAGTATTGTGGCATATATGTTTTTCGTGGTTGTCATGGGAATTTTGGTGCTACGAAACAAAGTTGTTCAATAAAATCTTGGCTTCCTTGGAAAACTGACTTTAATCCTGGAAATGATGGACAGTTCTTCGTCTTATGATTGTATGCCCAAATTCCACAAACATCAATCATATAAAGTGGAAATTCTCTTGATGCATGTGTCTTTCTACAGTTAGGACAGAATATTGATAGAGATGCATTTTCTTCTTCTTTCTTCTGTTTGATTTATAAAGTATCAAATTCAAAATTCAAAGTGCTAAGAATATCAGTTTTAAAATTTTCAAGTAAATTTCCAATTTCATCTCTACTTACCCCTCCAGTTGCTAAATTTTGAACTCGAGACATACTATCTCTAGGTCCCTTATGAGATTTACTTTTTCCTCTTGAAATGTGTATACATAGGTCACCAATTTCTGGAAAATATAGGTGATACACATCACCTTTTCCCATCAAATTTAGCATATCAATCCACCCATCCTGTTATAACCCTAAATTGCACTACCCCTGCTTACCTGGCATCAGGCCAACTCATGCCTTTTCCTT
>JZKD02S1470587.1:14817-26009 GCA_000966675.3 Picea glauca | reverse complement strand
GTGCTTTCCTTCCGCTTAACGCCCATGATACACTAACAAGTCAATTTTCTTGGCGTTGGATTTGTAGTGCCTAAGATTTTTTGAATCAGATTTGCTTGAAGTAGATCAGATTTTGTCTAAAGAATTAAATTGTGCCCGACAGAACTAACCAGTGGGTGAGCTTGTTTGGCACTAGTTATATGTGAGATATCTTATTATTTTCCTTGATATCCACATTTAAGTTCTGTACTTGCAATATTTTAACAATTTGACACCTCTCCTTTTTCTTTCCAGAAAATTTTTCCTAAATCAGTAGTAGTCATTATTATAATTATTTTGTAACCGATTAACCCTAGGTACATTGTGGATGTCGTAATTTATTGAAGGAAATTAAATGACGGATTCTATGGGTCTAGGATTGAAGTTTAAATAATTTTCCTTAACTCCTGATTAATAATTGTAAACTATGGGAACTTGTTAATGCTCATTGTTATCATTGTATCTAATTGTCTATGCTCATGTAATTGTCGTACCGAGTAATGCATAACTTTGTTAGTTTCAATTTTTTTTTTTTACTCATTGTACTCACTTACTTATGTGTTGTGAACAAAGGGATGTTACATATGGTATCAGAGATAGTTCAAATATGTGACACTGGATCTGTTACGCCTTCCACTGTTTTATATTGATAGTTAAAAATGTTTTGCTAATAAAATTTGAATTTGTTTCATGGCAGGTATCATGGTTAGAGAACACATGATGAGTAGACATCGGGGTGTGGGAGGAATATGCACGCTTCCTCTGAGTGAATCCATGCTAGAGGGATCTAACCTGTAGGGAGATGAGAAGATTACTGAGCAGGATCAGGTTGCAGTGGGAGATGTGGTAGGTATGATGAGATCATTCCAAAGGATGTCAGTGGAAGTGATCAACCGTCTTGATCGGGATGAGGGAAGAGAATATGTGCCCAATGAGGGTTCACAATGCCCTTCAGTAGTTAGTAGTAGTGTACACAGAGAACTCGAGAAGATTAAATTTTCTGAGTGCTGGGGTGCCACAGATGGCTTAGTCACTAAGGCATGGTTGGAGAACATGGCGATGTGATTCGTACTATGTGATTACACCTCTAACATGAAGTTCCACATGGTGGTATTTCAACTGAAAGGGAGTGCACTTATTTGGTGGAAGAGACTCCTACCTCAACTAAACATGGCCATTGAAGACATGTCATGGGAATTGTTCGAGGAACTATTTCGGGAGAGGTACTTGTCCGATGAATTCTTTTAGCAACAACTTAATGAGTTCAATGCCTTACGATAGGGTAGTCATATGGTACTGGAGTATGAGGTTAGATACATGGAGCTACTCAGATATGATCCACATCTGAACATGTAGAAATTAAAAGTTAACAAGTTTGTGTTCGGCCTCAACTTCAACATTCGTGCTGAAGTGAGGACTTTGATGCCTCAGACATTGCACGATGCAGTTCAGAAGGCCCTCATTTTTGAGGAAGATCTGAACAGTGGGGGTCAGGTCATGACCCCATCCAGTTAGACATGACAGGTACAATCTAGAGCGTCGCAACATTAGACACCAGTTAGACAGACTTATGGGCATTGTGATACACCCAGAGGACCTGTATTCTTGACATCGAGCCAATAGAATACTCATCATAGGAATCCATATAGAGAACCAAAACAGTAGAAACAACATCATCTGTAACAATAATAGCACAATAGATCTTCTCTGCAGAAAAGATCAGGATTGCGGACTCCCAGGCCAACAACTTCTTCTTCAGGAACTAGGAGCACTAGTCTAAAGAATGGATGTTGGACATGTGGAGAGCCACATTACCAGAGAGAATTTCCTATTGAGAAGGAAAGAACTGCTAGATCAATAGGATCGATGATAGTTGGAGATTTAGGCAAGGCCCACAAGATTCATGCAACGGTTAATAACCACCAGGCCGAGCATCAGTCTACAGTGCTTGAGACTTCATGTATGATAGATGATCAAAATTTTAGTGTTTTGATAGATATGAGAGCTACTGAGAGCTTTATACTTAGTGTTGTGCTTAAAATAATTAAGGTGAAGGAATTTGAACAAGATGAGTTTAGACATGTGGAAATGGCATCTGGTGCCAAGCAAAAGGTTGGAGGAAAGGTTCAATATTGTAACATTAAATTGGGTGATTTCATCACGAGTGTAAACCTGTATGTTACAATCTTGGGATCTTACGATATTGTGATCGAAATGGATTGGTTAGAATCACATGACATGATACTTAACTGTAATACAAAATTCTTAATTTGGATTGATGATTTGGGACAGAGTAGAACAATTGTGGGAAGAAACTAGGGATTATCGTTGAGATTTATTTCTTCCCTACAATTACAAAAAAGTATGAGCAAGGGGTGTAAGCTATATGAAATCTTAGCACTAAATGAAAAGGGGGACACAAAAGGATTAGAAAACCTTCCTGTAGTGTCAGAGTTTGCGTATGTTTTTCCTAAAGATATACCAAGTTTACCACCATAAAGAGAATTGGAATTTACCATAGACTTGAAACCTAGAACATAACTAATTGCAAGCACACCATACTAGATGTTGACATTGAAATTGCAAGAGTTAAATATGCAATTGAAAAAACTGTTGAATTTAGGACTGACACATCCAAGTCTATCACCATGGGGTGCACCAATGATTTTTGTAAGGAATGAGGGAAGATCGTGGAGGTTTTGAATTGACTATTGTCAACTAAATAATGCCACGATCAAAAACCAATATCCGTTGCCAATAATTGATGATTTATTTGACCAKATGAAAGGAGAAACGATGTTTTCAAAGATTGAATTGAGATCAGGATACCATCYGTTGMAAATTAAGGAGGAATATATCCMTAATACCKCCTTTAAGAYGAGATTCAAACACTATGAGTTTATTGTTTTACTRTTTGGATTGAYGAATGCCCCGAGTGTATTTATGAGTTTGATGAATGRGTTATTTCRCGAATACTTAGAAAAGTTTGTACAMGTATTCATTGAYGATTTATTGAYTTATTCTYSRATGRAAGAAGAGAACAATGAACAATTGAGATTGGTTTTAGAGTGTCTAAGWGGAAACAAGTTGTATTGGAAGYCGTCGAAGTGTTCTTTTTACCAGACGCATATTCATTATTTGGGACATACCATATCTGGAGAAGGTATAGTTGTGGATCCAAYRAAATTAKAGGCTATTATGGAATGGMMAAMACCATTGAAYRTAGAAGAAKTATGTAGCTTTATGGGGTTAGCAGGTTATTATTGACACTTTKTCGAAGGTCGTTCGAAGATAACAAATCCAATTAYGRAATTGCAGAAGAAAAACAATAAATTTGTATRRTTAGAGAAWTGCACRGAAGCATTTCAAAATMTTAAGGATTTATTAACGACAACACTGATAATGAAGGTTCCTGACATGSACAAGGAATTMTTGGTATGCACAGATGCATCTAAGRAAGTTCTAGGTCAWGTTTTGATGCAAGACGGTYGAGTGATCGCTTACATTTCAAGGAAATTAAGAATACACGAAGAGAACTACACAACACACGATTTGGAGTTATTAGCGATTGTATATGCCTTACGAGTTTGGAGACATTACCTTATTAGATGAAAATTCAAGTTAAAGACTGATCACTATGGATTACAACACATTTTTACTCAGAGTGACTTGAATGCGTCACAAAGGAGTTGGTTAGAACTACTAAGTGAATATGACTTCAAGATTACTTACATTAAAGGAACGATGAATAGAGTAGTATATGCATTGAGTCAAAGACCACACATATTCTTAGTAATACCTCTTAAGACGAATCTTCGAGAAAATATTCTAACTTTACAAATAGACTATGACTAGTACAAGGAAGTTAAGGATAATATTGGACAATATGCCATAATGATATCGAGGTTTGAAGGTTATTCAATGGACAACGAAGAATTATTGAGGTATAATGGTAGAATTTATGTACCACCTAACGAAAAATTGAGAAAGTTGATTTTGAGTGAAGATCATCAAGCAATGTACATGGATCATCTTGGAGTCATGAAAATGAAGGAAGACCTTAAGCCTTTATTCATATGGAAAGAAATGAAAGTGGGTATAGTTAATTACGTGGAAAGATGTCTATAATATCAGCAAGTGAAGGATGAACATCGACATCCAACGGGATTGTTACAACCACATGCGATTCCTGAATTGAAATGGGAAGTCATTTCAATGGATTTTATTGTTGGATTTCCACCGATGGCAAGGAGACATGACTCTATTTTTGTGGTCATTGAAACTATAATGAAAAGTGCACACTTCATTCCAGTTCATACGATGTATCAGGAACCAGACATAACTAGAGTATTTGTTAGTGAGATTATGAGGTTGCACAATGTACCAAGATGGATAGTATCTGATCGAGGATCAATCTTCACAGGATGGTTTTGGAATAGTTTCCAATAGGATTTGGTAACACAATTGAGATTTAATACAACATATCACCCCAAAACAGATAGAAAAAAAGAAAGAACGAATCGAATTTTAGAGGATATGCTGCGAATGTATGTAGTAGATAAACATAAATGCTGAGAATAATTCGCATACAACAATAGTTATCAAAGTTCGATAAAGATGGCACCTTTTTAGTTTCTTTATGGATGACCGTGTCAGACACCTTTGAGTTGCGATTGACTAGAGGATAGGGTCCTGGTGGGACTGGAAGTAATCGAAGAAATGGAAGAGAAGATGAGAACTATAAGACAAAGGATTAAATAAGCACAAGATTGACAGAAGAGTTATGTTGATACGCATCGCATTGAATTCATTTATGAAGTTGGTGACAAAGTTTTATTACGGTAGAAACTACATAAGAGTTCGATTAAGTTTGGAAAGGGCGTTAAACTCTCTCCTAGGTTTGTGGGACCTTTCGAAGTTGTAGAAAGGAAAGGACCCATGGCTTACCGAATGGCCTTACATTATTCTTTGAGGTGTATGCATGATATATTTCATGTATCTGTTTTGCGACATTATATTTCAGATCCATCACATGTTATTGACTTGAGTTCTTTGCAGGTGAAGGATGAGGGTGCCCTCATAGTAGAGCCAATCTGCATACTGGAAAATTTCACTTGACAACTACGACATCAAATAGTCGATCAGGTCAAGGTCCAGTGGGACAATTATAGTCCGCACTCGGCTACATGGGAGGATGCATATGATATGTGTCAACAATTTCCTTATTTGTTTGATACATTCGATATATAGATTTGTGTCATATACATTTATTTCTTTCATCATTAGATTGTACAAACTTCGGGATGAAGTTTAAAATAAGAGGGGGGTGTATGTAAGATCTAGTTCCACTGATCACATTTATACTGACTTATNGTTTTAGTAAGAGGAAACAAGTTGTATTGGAAGTCGTCGAAGTGTTCTTTTTACCAGACGCATATTCATTATTTGGGACATACCATATCTGGAGAAGGTATAGTTGTGGATCCAATGAAATTATAGGCTATTATGGAATGGAAAAAACCATTGAACGTAGAAGAATTATGTAGCTTTATGGGGTTAGCAGGTTATTATTGACACTTTGTCGAAGGTCGTTCGAAGATAACAAATCCAATTACGGAATTGCAGAAGAAAAACAATAAATTTGTATAGTTAGAGAATTGCACGGAAGCATTTCAAAATCTTAAGGATTTATTAACGACAACACTGATAATGAAGGTTCCTGACATGCACAAGGAATTATTGGTATGCACAGATGCATCTAAGGAAGTTCTAGGTCAAGTTTTGATGCAAGACGGTTGAGTGATCGCTTACATTTCAAGGAAATTAAGAATACACGAAGAGAACTACACAACACACGATTTGGAGTTATTAGCGATTGTATATGCCTTACGAGTTTGGAGACATTACCTTATTAGATGAAAATTCAAGTTAAAGACTGATCACTATGGATTACAACACATTTTTACTCAGAGTGAATTGAATGCGTCACAAAGGAGTTGGTCAGAACTACTAAGTGAATATGACTTCAAGATTACTTACATTAAAGGAACGATGAATAGAGTAGTATATGCATTGAGTCAAAGACCACAGATATTCTTAGTAATACCTCTTAAGACAAATCTTCGAGAAAATATTCTAACTTTACAAATAGACTATGACTAGTACAAGGAAGTTAAGGATAATTTGGACAATATGCCATAATGATATCGAGGTTTGAAGGTTATTCAATGGACAACGAAGAATTATTGAGGTATAATGGTAGAATTTATGTACCACCTAACGACAAATTGAGAAAGTTGATTTTGAGTGAAGATCATCAAGCAATGTACATGGATCATCTTGGAGTCATGAAGATGAAGGAAGACCTTAAGCCTTTATTCATATGGAAAGAAATGAAAGCGGGTATAGTTAATTACGTGGAAAGATGTCTATAATATCAACAAGTGAATGATGAACATCGACATCCAACAGGATTGTTACAACCACATGCGATTCCTGAATTGAAATGGGAAGTCATTTCAATGGATTTTATTGTTGGATTTCCACCGATGGCAAGGAGACATGACTCTATTTTTGTGGTTGTTGAAACTATAATGAAAAGTGCACACTTCATTCCAGTTCATATGATGTATCAGGAACCAGACATAACTAGAGTATTTGTTAGTGAGATTATGAGGTTGCACAATGTACCAAGATGGATAGTATCTGATCGAGGATCAATCTTCACAGGATGGTTTTGGAATAGTTTCCAATAGGATTTGGGAACACAATTGAGCTTTAATACAACATATCACCCCAAAACAGATAGAAAAAAAGAAAGAACAAATCGAATTTTAGGGGATATGCTGCGAATGTATGTAGTAGATAAACATAAATGCTGAGAAGAATTCACATACAACAATAGTTATCAAAGTTCGATAAAGATGGAACCTTTTTAGTTTCTTTACGGACGACTGTGTCAGACACCTTTGAGTTGCGATTGACTAGAGGATAGGGTCCTGGTGGGACTGGAAGTAATCGAAGAAATGGAAGAGAAGATGAGAACTATAAGACAAAGGATTAAATAAGCACAAGATTGACAGAAGAGTTATGTTGATACGCATCGCATTGAATTCATTTATGAAGTTGGTGACAAAGTTTTATTACGGTAGAAACTACATAAGAGTTCGATTAAGTTTGGAAAGGGCGTTAAACTCTCTCCTAGGTTTGTGGGACCTTTCGAAGTTGTAGAAAGGAAAGGACCCATGGCTTACCGAATGGCCTTGCATTATTCTTTGAGGTGTATGCATGATATATTTCATGTATCTGTTTTGCGACATTATATTTCAGATCCGTCACATGTTATTGACTTGAGTTCTTTGCAGGTGAAGGATGAGGGTGCCCTCATAGTAGAGCCAATCTGCATACTGGAAAATTTCACTTGACAACTACGACATCAAATAGTCGATTAGGTCAAGGTCCAGTGGGACAATTATAGTCCGCACTCGGCTACATGGGAGGATGCATATGATATGTGTCAACAATTTCCTTATTTGTTTGATAGATTGGATACATAGATTTGTGTCATATACATTTATTTCTTTCATCATTAGATTGTACAAACTTCGGGATGAAGTTTAAAATAAGAGGGGGGTGTATGTAAGATCTAGTTCCTCTGATCACATTTATACTGACTTATTCTTTGAGGAAAATTGCGAGTATGTGATCCAATTATGATACATTATGATTATGCTTTGATTATGAGTTATATTATGATTTCATTGTGATTTATATGTTAATTTCTAGATGTATATATATTGACATGTATTATTGATGAGTTCTCCTAAGTGTACATGATACATGATAGGTTGAGGATGCCAATGACATCAACGAACTTCCTTGGAATCTAGATTGAGTTAGGGAGTGGACTTGTATTTGGTTTGAGTTTTGAGTATTAAATTACATGTCTGAGTTATATGATGATCTCAGTATGGATGTTATGTATATGGATTATTGACATTTTTCTTGTCAGTGGATGCATGCTCCGTGACATTTTCTAATCCGATTCACATATGGACTAAAGGGGTCATACACATAAACCACACAGATTAGGGAGAGGTGTGGAAACATCCCTGTCACAACCTACTAGTGCTCCCGTAATGACCTGAATTGTAGGTTAACAATTACCTAGTTTGAGAGGTCCACTATGCCATGAGGGAAGACTGAGACAGTCTCTCACGAAGAATTCTAAGGGGCGTGCAATAAGGAAAAATCCTTATTCCTTAGAAAATTCATTAGTCTCTCACAAGGTCGATCGAGTGGAGTGTTGAATCCAACTGTCTTACAAAATTCCAAACTAGTCGATGGTGAGTGGCACCCTTGGAGCATGAAGGTGAGTCTTGAAGGGCACGCCATGTAATCAAATTACGAGTCAATAAAATCTAGAAGGCCTAGGAAATTAAAATAAATTACTTGGACTTTTTTAGAAAGAGAATGCAATTGATTTTAAAATATAAACAAAAAAACTAACAAAGATTCTAAGTCTAAGAGGTTTGACTAATTTAAAACATTAAAAGGGCATAATGGGAATTAGAATAATAAGTTAAGTAATAGAAGGATTAAGATTTTTTTTGGGGAATATGCACATGTGTGTATGAAAATACTAAAAATAATTTTTTATTAAAAAGAAAATAAAAACACAAGAGAATAGTTGGTCACCATAGAGTTAGTATCTTGAGTTAATCAATCACTAATCCTAAATAAAAGAACACTATTGTTTTCTCTTTGTTAGGTTATCGGATTTGATTGAAGTAGATTGGATTTTGTCTAAAGAATTAAATTGTGCCCGACAGAGCTAACCAGTGGTTGAGCTCATTTGGCACTAGTTATATGATGATATATCTTATCGGTTTCCTTGATATCCACATTTAAGTTCTGTAGTTGTAAGCGTTTAACGATTTGACACCTCTCCTTTTTCTTTCCAAATTTTTTTTTCCTTAACTCTTGCTTAATAATTTTAAACTGTGGGAACTTGTTAATGCTTACTTGAGTTGGACGGAGGTCACATTTGAAAAAAAAGAATGTTGGTGCCACTGTGGTAGTCAAATTCGTGCATTTTTATTGACTTCCAATAACCGATATTCAACTTTAAATGTACTCCAGGTCATCAAATAAGAGGGGTGGAATGGGAGTTCACTTAAATTTCCTATTTAAGACTCTTAACCAGTAGGAGGGAGACTATGAGCCTTTAATAATTATATACAATAATGAAACTTTATACCATAATAACATAATCACATCAAGAAAATAGAGTGCGAATGATTAAGTGACATATATCAATGAGGGTTGACGAATTTTTATAGAACCCTTAATTGGACTTTAGGTCTTTTCTATTAGTGATTTACATGTATTATGGAAGGGTTATTATGATCTTTAGCAACAATTTAACTCAATACTTCAAATGATGATTGACATTAATTCTATTCTATAATGCATTATACGAAGGACAATTAGAAAGACTTAGGTTAATGATGTACATTTTTGTGACATTACATAGGTGCATTTGCGTATTTCTAGACATACATTTAGGGACAAATACAAATTTGAAGATCATATGAATAGACAAAATTCATGTGTTATGATGTAGTTATTATTAGAATTTTCAGAACATACTCAGTTCCGGCTGAATTAAGAATTTCTCAAAATATATTTTCATGGATATCCTTCCAAGAGCACAATCAAACAATATGGTTGATTTTTTAATATTATTATATGTCATTGGAATGTATATGTAATAGTTTATATGGTCGCAGTGGTTCATTATAAGACATTGGAGTAATTCTGGTAAATTTTAATCTATATTGAATAATGAATTATATGTGTATGTATGTAGTGTGATTGAGAATATTTAGTCCTAAATCTTGACTAGGATTGGCTTTGGGTCATAGATATCTTCTTGTACCTCAGAATAGCTGTCAATCCTGAGATCTTAAATTGTCAAAATAGATCAGACAAATCCTGGACTTGAGCATTGATTATGTGTCTTGAAGGTCCTAACCTTGTAGGGTAGGATTGGGTAGGTAGTCGATGTTTCTCCTTATTTTATTTTGTATGATTTGATGTTAGTATTTTTCCACATGAGAGGCTTATGTATATGCTTTGAAATTAATATCTCGACCCTGTGGTGAAGTTATTATTGATTAAGAATATAGTAATGTCAACTAAGATTAAATTAATTACATTGTTATCATTGTATCTAATTGTATATGCTCATGTAATTGCCGTACCGAGTAATGCGTAATTTTGTTAGTTTCAATTTTTTGTTTTACTCATTGTACTCACTTACTTATGTGTTGTGAATAGAGGGATGTTACAATTGGGAATGAGGAAGTACTTCCAGGTGTATAATTACTCTATACAGACACAAGGGAGAATTATCATCTATCATCTAATGGGAAAAACATCAATGTGGTGGGATCAGTTCATGCAAGTGCAACACATTGATGAGAAGAAGGTTACTTTGAGAGAGTTTAAAAGGTATTTTCAAAAAAAATACTTAACCAAGCGATATTATTACAAGAAAATGAAGGAGTTCTTTGAACTCGAGCTTGGGATTATGAGAATAGATGAGTATGAAAGAAGATTCTTAGAGCTGTTGAAATATGTTATATTCATCAAGGATGGGCAAGTTAAAATTTAGAGGTACCTAAGTGGGACACCATCATTTATCAGTGAAAATATACAATATGACGACCCCAAGAAATTGGAGGAAACCATAAGGCAAGATAAATGTCTCTATGATCATCAAAGGGGAAGACTAACTTTCCAAAAGGCTTAGAAAGACAAGAAGAAAAGCAATATGGAACAAAGGAAGAAGGGGATAGAGCCACCTATTAGGATATTTAGATACTTAGGAGTTAGTTAAGATCTACTTGGTCTAATATGTCCTTAGGTAAAAGTGTGTTTCTTTAGTATGCATTAGTATGCATTTGTAGTTAGGAAATCTGATGGTCACGATATGTTCCCGACATAGACTGATCCGACGGTTCATACTCTCCTCGATCTTAACATCCATTGATCTATGGCTTAACACCCGATTGGTCCATGATCTCTATTTAAAGAGAATGGAGGGTCATTTTCCGATGATCGATTGTGAGAAACTCTCTTGTAAAATCTCTCTGTAATCTTTTTCTTTG
>JZKD02S1470576.1:0-10838 GCA_000966675.3 Picea glauca | reverse complement strand
GGAGCCGAGACCCTGAATGGTCCATACCAGAGGTGGTCAAATTTACCATGCTTCGCGGCTTCCTCCTTTCTCACATCCCATCTTAGTACTAAGTCACCTGGAAGGAATTCCCTATCTTTTTCCTTGAGATCGAACAATGCTTTCATCTCATCCTGGTACTTCTACATTTTTTCATCGACTTCAACTCTGTGTTGTTGAACCTCGATCAGCTGGCTAATTCTCCTGGTTACATGATTTGGTTCTTCGTTTTGATCCTGCCATAGATTCATCACTGGTAGCACCAGGTTTATAGGTAGTACCGCCTCTGTCCCATAGACCATTTGAAACGACAAAATGACGATAGACCTTTTAGTGCTGATGCAGTTCACCCATAATGCATATTTCAAGTGCACATGCCAAGACCTTTTATTTTCATATAGTACTTTCTTGATTATGTTCACCAGACTCTTGTTAGATGATTCAGCCAATCCGTTCCCCTGGGGTTAATATGCAGTAGAATGGCCGAGAACGATATTATACTTCTGAAAGAAGTTGATCATAGCCATAGATTTGAAATCCTAGGCGTTATCAGTGACTATCTTTCGGGGACACCCGAATCTTGACAAGTTATTGTTTTCCAAGAAATCGATCACCATCGAGTCTGTTGCCCTTTTGGTTGGAATGGCTTCCACCCACTTAGTAAAATAATCCGTGGCTATTAAGATCCACTTATGCTGAGAACTGGAATGAGGATTAATTTCCCCTATGAAGTCTAGACCCCATTGTTGAAATGGAGCTTCAGCTTTGACTGGAACGAGTGGCAGTGCAGGGAGTTTCTGTTTACCAACAAATATTTGACAAGGGTTGCATGCACATACTTTGGCATTGACGTCTGAAAATAATTTCGGCCTATAGTATCTGGCTCTCAAAATCTTATAGGTTGTATCTCTCCATGCATGGTGTCCTCCACAGACTCCTTCATGAAATTCCTCTATAACCCATGGATTTTCTGACTCAACCAAACAGACCAGCAGGAACCCGAGTGGATCTTTCCAGTATAGCTGGTTTTTGGCGATGCAATATTTTACAGCATGGAGTTTTAAAGTTTTGCACTTGGCCGATGATAGTTCATTTGGGCATTTCAGGTTCAATAATTAGAACATTATGTCTTTATACCATCTTGACGATATGAACTTTTCCTCGACCTTACTTGGATCTGTTTGGTCATCTGGCTCGTGCAGGTGTGTGTCTCCGTCTTCTTCTTGTAGGCAATTAATATCAAGATCTCTAAGATTAGACTCGGCCAAGAGTTTGGCTAGACCCTGCCCCTTTATCAATTTAGTCGGCTTGACTTCCATATCGAATTCTTGTATTTTGGCAAGCCATCACCCTCTTTTTTCATCACTGTCCGGCTGTACCAATATGTCTTTTACAGAACTGGTAGGCACATACGCGATTATTTTTGAATGTAGCACATAGGTTCTAAATTCTTTCAAATCTTTTACCATTCTGTATGCTTGTTTTTCCATTATGTCATATTTCAGTTCTGCATCTCTGAGACTTTTGCTAAAAAAATGCTATCGGCTGTTCAAACCCCTCTTCATTTTTCTGCAAGAGTACCGCGACGATGGTATGTTCGGAAGAAAAAGAGAAGATGAGAAAATCCTTCATATAATCTAGACTTTCTAGCACAGGTGCCTCACTTATAACTTTTTTAATATGAGCGAACGATGCCCTAGCCTCGGTGGTCCAATTTACCCCGCTATCCTTCTTCAACATTCTTGTAATCAGTTTGACAATCTCAGCGAAATTGGGAATGAACCTTCATAGAAAATTTCCTAAGAATGATTGAATTTCTTTTATATTTCTCGGGATAGTGATAGTATCTATCGCTTCAATCCTCTTAGGATCAATATTGATTCCTTCCTTAGATATGACATGGCCCAGAAGCTTACCTTCCTACATAGAGAAATGTGATTTCTTTGGGTTTAGGGATAGGCCAAACCTGCGACACTTTTCAAAAGTTTGTTTTAGATGCATCAGATGTTCTTCGTCAGTTTTAGAGAAAACCGTCAAATCGTCGAGGTTAATAACTACGAACTTGTCTTTTTCTCCCACGAAGGCGATGTCCATAGCTCGTTGGAAAGTGGCCCCTGCATTCATCAAACCAAAAGGCATCTTATCATACATGAAAGTACCCCAGGGTGTGGTGAAAGCAGTTTTTTCCCTGTCTTGTTCATTCAGAGCGTTCTGATTATAACCAGAGAAACCATCTATCATAGACATTCGATTAGCTCCAACAACCTTTTCTAAGACGTGGTCCATCTTGGGCAGCGGGTAGTTATCTTTGAGAGATGACTTGTTTAAGTTTCGGAAATCCACACATAGTATGATTTCCCCGTTCTTTTTCCTGACTGAGACTAGGTTAACTACCCAGTCGGAGTATCTCAGAGGTACGATAATTTTTGCATCCAAGAGTTTTTTAACTTCCTTTTCTATCACGGGTAACAAAATGGGGTTAATTTTCCTAAGATTTTGCCTAAACGGTTTGACCCCAGGCTTCAAAGGTATCTTGTGATCAATAATAGAAGTGTCATGCATTTTTAATTCATCATAGGACCAGGCGAAAACATCTTTATACTGTTTGAGTAAGTCTTTATACTTATCTTTCGCTTTGGGAGGGAGGAACTTCGATATCTTTACGATCTGGGGTTCCTTTTCAGTTCCTAAATCACAATCCTCTACTTCCTCTGGTTGGGGCTGCAAAGTGGACTTTACAGGTACATCGTTCTGATCAAAAAGTATTTCCAAAGGAATTAATCTTTTGGGGATCTGATTGTTTTTAAGGACCAGCATACGATGATCCACAATTTTTTCTCGGAAGATTTCAGGTTCTTCTCCTTCTTGCATGATCCACCTCGAGTCGTTTTGATTTTCTTGGTCAGCATGATTTTCAAAGAATTCATCTGCTACTGTAAGGAATTTCTTAATTTGTTCGTTGTCTTCAAAGACTTGCCAATGTCGGATATTGTTTGCTATGGAGGGTTTGTATCTGATTTCAATGTGATACTTCAGTTTGAATGTCGTGGGAGGAGAGAAGGTTGAAGCTGCCTTTGCCAATGCATCAACATGTTGATTCTCTGCGCGAGGTATAAAATGGATATTCACAGATGAGAAAAAAAATTCCATGAGATCCCAAGCACAGTTTCTATACGCTCTTAGTCTGGGATGCTTGGCAAGGTACTATCGGTTTACTTGTTTTACTATTAATTCTGCATCACCATATACCTCCAAGTTTTTTATATTTAGATTTTTGGCAGCTTCTAATCCTAAGATCAATGCTTCGTACTCACATACGTTATTAGTGTAATCTATGTCCCACTGCAAATGATAGGAGAAAGGAACAATGAACTTACCTTCAGGTGCCACAAGAAGTACTCCAACACCTTCCCCTTCAGAAGATGAAGCACAATCAAAGTAGATTTTCCAGACGCCGGTATTACATAGCTCTTCTGTCATGGGGTTTGACTCTTCTTGCTTTGTATCGATCTCCTCCAGGAAACCATCCAGACCATCATCAAAAGACAAGATGAAATTTCCCAGTTCTTGGTCTGCAATGTAAATAGTTAAGTTGTGTGGGTTTTGAGGGTCACTAACCGTATATGCTAATCTTGTTTCTCTGTATAAACGAGTGATCTGACCACCGAACATGGGGATTGTGGCATAAGTCATGTCTAACTGAAGAGAACCCCCCAACTTGGCTCCCCATGACCTAGATAACAACATGTCATACTTAGGGAGAATGTATGCGATAACCACATCCATCAGGATACTCTTGACCGGGACTTGTGCCAGGGTAACTACCAAATCTTTTATCATCCCCATGCATTTAACCTTCCTTGAATCAAAAGAGTACAGATTTCCATAAGGTCTTGTGATCTGGAGACCCAGCTTCTCCATTATAATCTTGGGCATAACATTATGGGAAGCTACGGAGTCCAACATACAATTATGCAGCAACTGATCATGTACGTTCAGGGTAATATAAAAGGGAGCGATGTTGTCTTTGGACCCTTCAAAATGGGGACCAAAAGTGATGTTAGGTCTATCATCTTCCAAGTTTATAACATCAGAGTGGTTTTCTAGTTCAGAGACACCTATCATTTTGGTAATTTGTTTGCGATAGACAGGGTTTTTCACTAATTCCACTAAAGGGATTGGTATCTTAATTTTGTTTAACTCATTTTCAAAACTGAAATCTCCGCTCACCTTGTCTGTTTCTCTGGTCGTGAGTTCCGAATTCTTCCTTTCCGACCTGTTTGTCTGGACAAATTTATCATTCATGGTGTTAGTTGCAGATGTAACTTCATTTATGGGTTCAGTCTCCTGTATTTGAGCTTCAACTTTTTCCACCTCGGGCTCTTGAGTGCTTACTCTTCTAGTTTTGTTGTTGGGTAATAGGATTTTGTCTGAAGGAGGCTCGTAAGCTTGGCCCCTTTGAAGGATTTTCTTGGGTTGAGTCGTGGAGGCGGGCTTATTCCTAGAACTCAGGTTGTATTTTGGTTGAAAATCAGTAATCATTATCTCAGTTTCTGGTTGGGATTCACAAATCTCAGTGTGATCACCCTCTTCACTCTCATTTGACGATTGTGGTGTGTTTAAATATTTTTCATAGTCCTCGCGAGTTAGATATGGTTGACTATAGTCATCACCGAAGTTCGTGACGTCATTATCTAAATCTTCGTAGTCTTGAAAATCGTTAGCTCCTATAAAATTTTGATTCTTCAAGGGAGCTTGTATTTTCTAATCTTCCTTTTTTATTTGTCTTTGTTGATTAGGAGGGTTTTGATTTCTCTTGAAATCTTTTTTGGGATAAGAGTCAGCCTTGGCCCGTTCGAGTTCCATTCGGGCTATTTTATTTGAAAATTCTTTAATCACTCTAGCCATATCGTCCACCCTATCGTCTCAGGATCTATTGGACCCTGAAGGGCCACCTTGTTCTCTAAAGCGCTTGGTCTCTCGGTTTCCAGTCTCTGCTCTAGCCTTAAGTTTGCCCGAAGCCATCATATTAGATTCTATTTCTACGGCATCGTCCTGCATATGGTTTAAGGTGGCTCCCCTTCACTCTCGCAGAAGTAGTGCGAAATATGGCTCAAAAGCTCCGGCGAAAGTCACTTTGGCCACGGGTTGAGAAGGTTTGACTTCGACTGGGATTTTATTGTACAGTTTATTGAATCTCTAGATGAATTCCATGATTGTTTATGAGTTATTTTTCTTCAAAGACCCAAATTCAGTTAGATAATAGAGATGGTCTTTNCTGGAATCCTGTAAAAAGCAGATACGAACTTTATTCAAAACATGTCGAAAAATTATGAACAAAAGAAAGCAGAAAACCAAAAGGTAATGTTTAAAATAAAAATGCATGTATGTATATGAGAATTTTTTTTTTATTATTATTATTATAATGGCAACTGTTATGTCATGTAATGTTTTAGATATCACTCATTGACAGGGGCACTGAGGACTTCGTCGTCGATGTTTTCTAGTAGAAAGGAATTTTTCCCTTCTGGAGCCGAGACCCTGAATGGTCCATACCAGAGGTGGTCAAATTTACCATGCTTCGCGGCTTCCTCCTTTCTCACATCCCATCTTAGTACTAATTCACCTGGAAGGAATTCCCTATCTTTTGCCTTGAGATCGAACAATGCTTTCATCTCATCCTGGTACTTCTACATTTTTTCATCGACTTCAACTCTTTGTTGTTGAACCTCGATCAATTGGTTAATTCTCCTGGTTACATGATTTGGTTCTTCGTTTTGATCCCGCCATAGATTCATCACTGGTAGCACCAGGTTTATAGGTAGTACCGCCTCTGTCCCATAGACCATTTGAAACGGCAAAATGTCGATAGACCTTTTAGTGCTGATGCGGTTCGCCCATAATGCGTATTTCAAGTGCACATGCCAAGACCTTTTATTTTCATATAGTACTTTCTTGATTATGTTCACCAGGCTCTTGTTAGATGATTCAGCCAATCCATTCCCCTGGGGTTAATATGCAGTAGAATGGCCGAGAACGATATTATACTTCTGACAGAAGTTGATCATAGCCATAGATTTGAAAGCCTAGGCGTTATCGGTGACTATCTTTCAGGGACACCTGAATCTTGACAAGATATTGTTTTCCAAGAAATCGATCACCACCGAGTCTGTTTCCCTTTTGGTTGGAATGGCTTCCACCCACTTAGTAAAATAATCTGTGGCTATTAAGATCCACTTATGCTGAGCACTGGAATGAGGATTAATTTCCCCTATGAAGTCTAGACCCCATTGTTGAAATGGAGTTTCAGCTTTGACTGGAACGAGTGGCAGTGCAGGGAGTTTCTGTTTACCAGCAAATATTTGACAAGGGTTGCATGCACATACTTTGGCATTGACGTCTGAAAATAATTTCGGCCTATAATATCTGGCTCTCAAAATCTTATAGGTTGTAGCTCTCCATGCATGGTGTCCTCCATAGACTCCTTCATGAAATTCCTCTATAACTCGTGGAGTTTCTGACTCAACCAAACAGACCAGCAGGAACCCGAGTGGATCTTTCCAGTATAGTTGGTTTTCGGCGATGCAATATTTTACAGCATGGAGTTTTAAAGTTTTGCACTTGGCCGATTATAGTTCATTTGGGCATTTCAGGTTCAATAAGTAGAACATTATGTCTTTATACCATCTTGACGATATGAACTTTTCCTCGACCTTACTTGGATCTGTTTGGTCATCTGGCTCGTGCAGGTGTGTGTCTCCGTCTTCTTCTTCCAGGAAATTAATATCAAGAGCTCTAAGATTAGACTCGGCCAAGAGTTTGGCTAGACCCTGCCCCTTTATCAATTTATTCGGCTTGACTTCCATATCGAATTCTTGTATTTTGGCAAGCCATCACCCTCTTTTTCCGTCACTGTCCGGCTGTACCAATATGTCTTTTACAGAACTGGTAGGCACATACGCGATTATTTTTGAATGTAGCACATAGGTTCTAAATGCTTTCAAAGCTTTTACCATTCTGTATGCTTGTTTTTCCATTATGTCATATTCCAGTTCTGCATCTCTGAGACTTTTGCTAAAAAATGCTATCGGCTGTTCAAACCCCTCTTCATTTTTCTGCAAGAGTACCGAGGCGATGGTATGTTCAGAAGAAAAAGAGAAGATGAGAAAATCCTTCATATAATCTAGACTTGCTAGCACAGGTGCCTCGCTTATAACTTTTTTAATATGAGCGAACGATGCCCTGGCCTCGGTGGTCCAATTTACCCCACTGTCCTTCTTCAACATTCTTGTAATCAGTTTGACAATCTCAGCGAAATTGGGAATGAACCTTCATAGAAAATTTCCTAAGAATGATTGAATTTATTTTATATTTCTCGGGATAGTGATAGTATCTATCGCTTCAATCCTCTTAGGATCAATATTGATTCCTTCCTTAGATACGACATGGCCCAGAAGCTTACCTTCCTACATAGAGAAATGTGATTTCTTTGGGTTTAGGGATAGGCCAAACCTGCGACACTTTTCGAAAGTCTGTTTTAGATGCATCAGATGTTCTTCGTCAGTTTTAGAGAAAACCGTCAAATCGTCGAGGTAAATAACTACGAACTTGTCTTTTTCTCCCACGAAGGTGATGTCCATAGCTCGTTGGAAAGTGGCCCCTGCATTCATCAAACCAAAAGGCATCTTATCATACATGAAAGTACCCCAGGGTGTGGTGAAAGAAGTTTTTTCCCTGTCTTGTTCATTCAGAGCGTTCTGATTATAACCAGAGAAACCATCTATCATAGAAATTCGATTAGCTCCAACAACCTTTTCTAAGACGTGGTCCATCTTGGGCAGCGGGTAGTTATCTTTGAGAGATGACTTGTTTAAGTTTCGTAAATCCACACATAGTCTGATTTCCCCGTTCTTTTTCCTGACTGGGACTAGGTTAGCTACCCAGTTGGAGTATCTCAGAGGTACGATAATTTTTGCGTCCAAGAGTTTTTTAACTTCCTTTTCTATCACGGGTAACAAAATGGGGTTAATTTGCCTAAGATTTTGCCTAAACGGTTTGACCCCAGGCTTCAAAGGTATCTTGTGATCAATAATGGAAGTGTCATACATTTTCAATTCATCATAGGACCAGGCGAAAACATCTTTATACTGTTTGAGTAAGTCTTTATACTTATCTTTCGCTTTGGGAGGGAGGAACTTCGATATCTTTACCATCTGGGGTTCCTTTTCAGTTCCTAAATCACAGTCCTCTACTTCCTCTGGTTGGGGCTGCAAAGTGGACTTTACAGGTACATCGTTCTGATCAAAAAGTATTTCCAAAGGAATTAATCCTTTGGGGATCTGATTGCTTTTAAGGACTAGCATACGATGATCCACAATTTTTTCTCGGAAGATTTTAGGTTCTTCTCCTTCTTGCATGATTCACCTCGAGTCGTTTTGATTTTCTTGGTCAGCATGATTTTCAGAGAATTCATCTGCTGCTGTAAGGAATTTCTTAATTTGTTCATTGTCTTCAAAGACTTGCCAATGTCGGATATTGTTTGCTATGGGGGGTTTGTATCTGATTTCAATGTGATACTTCAGTTTGAAGGTCGTGGGAGGAGAAAAGGTTGAAGGTGCCTTTGCCAATGCATCAACATGTTGATTCTCTGCGCGAGGGATAAAATGGATATTCACAGATGAGAAAAAAAAATCCATGAGATCCCAAGCACAGTTTCTATACGCTCTTAGTCTGGGATGCCTGGCAAGGTACTATCGGTTTACTTGTTTTACTATTAATTCTGCATCACCATATACCTCCAAGTTTTTTATATTTAGATTTTTGGCAGCTTCTAATCCTAAGATCAATGCTTCGTACTCACATACTTTATTAGTGTAATCTATGTCCCACTGCAAATGATAGGAGAAAGGAACAATGAACTTACCTTTAGGTGCCACAAGAAGTACTCCAGCACCTTCCCCTTCAAAAGATGAAGCATAGTCAAAGTACATTTTCCAGACGCCGGTATTACATAGCTCTTCTGTCATGGGATTTGAATATTCTTGCTTTGTATCGATTTCCTCCAGGCAACCATTCAGACCATCATCAAAAGACAAGATGCAATTTCCCAGTTCTTGGTCTGCAATGTAAATAGTTTTGTGTGGGTTTTGAGGGTCACTAACCGTATATGCTAATCTTGTTTCTCTGTATAAACGAGTGATCTGACCACTGAACATGGGGATTGTGGCATAAGTCATATCTAACTGAAGAGAACCCCCCAACTTGGCTCCCCATGACCTAGATAACAACATGTCATACTTAGGGGGAATGTATGCGATAACCACATCCATCAGGATACTCTTGACCGGGACTTGTGCCAGGGTAACTACCAGATCTTTTATCATCCCCATGCATTTAACCTTCCTTGAATCAAAAGAGTACAGATTTCCATAAGGTCTTGTGATCTGGAGACCCAGCTTCTCCATTATAATCTTGGGCATAACATTATGGGAAGCTACGGAGTCCAACATACAATTATGCAGCAACTGATCATGTRCGTTCAGGGTAATATAAAAGGGAGCGATGTTGTCTTTGGACCCTTCAAAATGGGGACCAAAAGTGATGTTAGGTCTATCATCTTCCAAGTTTATAACATCAGAGTGGTTTTCTAGTTCAGAGACACCTATCATTTTGGTAATTTGTTTGCGATAGACAGGGTTTTTCACTAATTCCACTAAAGGGATTGGTATCTTAATTTTGTTTAACTCATTTTCAAAACTGAAATCTCCGCTCACCTTGTCTGTTTCTCTGGTCGTGAGTTCCGAATTCTTCCTTTCCGACCTGTTTGTCTGGACAAATTTATCATTCATGGTGTTAGTTGCAGATGTAACTTCATTTATGGGTTCAGTCTCCTGTATTTGAGCTTCAACTTTTTCCACCTCGGGCTCTTGAGTGCTTACTCTTCTAGTTTTGTTGTTGGGTAATAGGATTTTGTCTGAAGGAGGCTCGTAAGCTTGGCCCCTTTGAAGGATTTTCTTGGGTTGAGTCGTGGAGGCGGGCTTATTCCTAGAACTCAGGTTGTATTTTGGTTGAAAATCAGTAATCATTATCTCAGTTTCTGGTTGGGATTCACAAATCTCAGTGTGATCACCCTCTTCACTCTCATTTGACGATTGTGGTGTGTTTAAATATTTTTCATAGTCCTCGCGAGTTAGATATGGTTGACTATAGTCATCACCGAAGTTCGTGACGTCATTATCTAAATCTTCGTAGTCTTGAAAATCGTTAGCTCCTATAAAATTTTGATTCTTCAAGGGAGCTTGTATTTTCTAATCTTCCTTTTTTATTTGTCTTTGTTGATTAGGAGGGTTTTGATTTCTCTTGAAATCTTTTTTGGGATAAGAGTCAGCCTTGGCCCGTTCGAGTTCCATTCGGGCTATTTTATTTGAAAATTCTTTAATCACTCTAGCCATATCGTCCACCCTATCGTCTCAGGATCTATTGGACCCTGAAGGGCCACCTTGTTCTCTAAAGCGCTTGGTCTCTCGGTTTCCAGTCTCTGCTCTAGCCTTAAGTTTGCCCGAAGCCATCATATTAGATTCTATTTCTACGGCATCGTCCTGCATATGGTTTAAGGTGGCTCCCCTTCACTCTCGCAGAAGTAGTGCGAAATATGGCTCAAAAGCTCCGGCGAAAGTCACTTTGGCCACGGGTTGAGAAGGTTTGACTTCGACTGGGATTTTATTGTACAGTTTATTGAATCTCTAGATGAATTCCATGATTGTTTATGAGTTATTTTTCTTCAAAGACCCAAATTCAGTTAGATAATAGAGATGGTCTTT
>JZKD02S1470554.1:0-10838 GCA_000966675.3 Picea glauca | reverse complement strand
ATCCAAAACCCTAACCCAATGACCTGGATTAGTCCAAAACCCTAATTCCTTAACCAAAAATAGAAAACCATCGGCAAAAACCATGTGTCGAAAAAACCACCTAAATACATGACACGTTTCTCGAGGCATAATTTTTTTTTTCGGGGGCACTGCCCTAAGACCCCCATGCAGGGGGCTCCACCCCCATGCACCCCCCTCTAAGCCCCCTGCGTGCCCAGTGCATACACTCATACACTACTACTCGTGCAAAGAATATAACACATACCCAACAATGACCTCTCAGGGTAGCTATATGTGTATGATACAAGTGAGGTGGTGGCTCTAAATAATAAGGATTGATGGTCGTTGTAAGCTGGAAAGTGCAGGGAGGACACTACTATGATGACAATAGAAACCTATGATATTCCTTGATCACCTTAAACTATAATATATTATAGGTTTCCAATGGGATACATTGGCATTAATACTCTATAAGTATGCACTCTTCTTATATGTGAAAGACTTGGCAAGATGGATCACTTGAGGGGTTGCTTAGCAAAGAAGGGGATGCTTAAGACTAGAAGGGTGAGTGCAACAAGGAAGAGGCGACTTGAATGAATCTATTATGAGAGATTCATGTTATATACTAGCTAGGATTGAGAAGGTAGTTTATATTTTGGGTGTGTCAAAGAGGATGATGAGTTGAATCTTGCTTGTGGAAGCCATGTGGAGCAAAGATATTTTCATATATATAAGTATTGGGTTGAATTACATACTTTATCTTATGTTATGAATATATATGCTTCAGTTATGAATTTGAAATTCCTATGGATAGGATAAATGCTACACAAATGGCTATGACATGCATGCTTTTCCTTTGATGATTGTTGTAGGCATATGCTAGAATGCTAAAGATCTTGGAGGCATCACAAGTCAGTGAAAGGGATTGCGAAAAACATGGAGTATTTTCGGAAAGGAAAGAAAACCAATGACAATGCTATTGTAAGGGCTGGGTATTGTAGTGACTATAGTCTCAACCTCTAGATTGTATTGGACCAAATCATCTGCCAAGTGTTATAGTGATGCAAGTCAAGTTATATAAATGATCATATATGTAAAATATGATCCAGATTATTTTCGGCATGAAATGAGAGTGGGGATATAATAAAGAAATATCCAGAGATATCTCAAATATCCGATAATGTAACATAAATGTATCAGATATGAAACCATAAACACAGATATACAATAATACTCTATTTCTATTAATGAAAGAAATGTACAGAGACTGTAAAAATACAGAGTGAAAGACTCACTAGAATAGTGGTAGCTTATCTCTGAGAAGAGATGTGATGGCTACTCGCATTCGCAAGAAGGTGATTGTTACAATGAGGTTCCAAAGGCCTTTTTAACATAAGTAAAATCCAAAATCCTAACCCTGGAAGATGAAAATCCAAAAGGTTTGCGGACCTCGATGGGGGTAGTTGATACATCAACTTCCCGTGGGCGTAACTTTTGCATATGATCTCCGTTTGGGGCGCTCGATACACCGTTGGAAAGGTATAACCAAAAAGAAAAACTTTCTACTAACCTAGGGCAATGCCATTCGTGGTAACCTAGGCCCCAAATTCCAAAAAACGTCGTTTAGGGCCTCAAAACGACCCCAAAAGTTTGGAACCCGAAAATCTGCCAAAAAACTGCCAAGATGGAAAACTGTTTTTTGAGCCTGTAGAATAGGTGGGTGGCCACCGATATCGACCTGGATCAAAATATGTAAACATATTGTATAAATTATTATCACAAAGCTCAAGGCTAAGGTCTGACTAGTGAATGTCTAGGCATGCATTTTTGATTATTATGCTTTCTATGTACCATGAGGTAGACTTACCATGCTATTCTCAAAGATATGTAAATATTATTTTGGAAATTAATATAAAGGTCCAAGGCTAGTTGAGAAAGAGCACAAGAGGGGCTATGAGTCCACTAGATGGGAAGAAGAAAAGGGGTCCATGGGGTTGATAAATAATAATGAGTTTCCTAAGCCTCCTAACCTTCATCTATTTACCATGTGCCTTATTAAGAATCCCGATCACCAATCATTTAATGTAGGTGGTGGTTGGTGGGGAAGTCCTCCTTCCTTAGTTATGAGAGAATTGGGATTGAGTACAATTTTAGAGGAGTGTAAGAGCCTCCATCTCCATAGGGATTTGAATTACATGGGTATTCAAACCATCTCCTTTCTCATGCCCTCTCTCTTCATGCAATTTGAATTGACTATCCCATGGATTCATTCATTCTATGCTATTCAATTTGATATGATGGGATTATATGGGATGTTATGCATTCCAAGATCTCCTATTGGATACATCCTATGGATTTTGGAATCATATTCGGATGGGTGTTCCCATGTTATGATAGGGAATGTAATTCAAGCTCGCAAGTGACCAATAGAGCTGTCGAAGAGAAAGTTGTGAAATTGGAAGAGAGAGATGGAAGGATGTAGAGGAGCATAGAGGCCGAGTTTGATAGGAATCCATACCCATTATCCTTGTAGATTATTGCTCACCCTGTGCTCAAGAGGTAAGATATGACATTGTTGAGTTGAACATAAAAGCATACAATGGGATGGACTCCTTTTACACACACTAAATAGTACTTGAAGGAAGAATGTTCCCCATGTATCGTCAAATCAAGAAGGGAAATATATTTCTTGTGATGTGTTGGGCAGTGAAGGGAGTGCCAGGGTTGGGTTCGTTGGAGTATTGCTTGGAGAGTTCTAAGGTAAATAGTTTGGCTGAGCATGAGAACAATTGGGTTGAGTGAGTTACCTAAGTGTAAACAAATAGTTTCCTTCACCTTGGTGGCCGCATATCCATAGTGGGGGGTGGCATCCATAGAGGATTTCCCCTTGTTGGGTGTAAAATTGCTCTCCAGAAGCTAGTTTCCTTGGACCAAATTATTCATAAGATAAGTGTTCCATAATTTTACTCAATTCCCATTTATAGTTCTGTTGTTAAGCCATGGTATACTTATGAATGAATTGGTATGGAATTAATGGATGTTTAATGTGTTGCATGGCTTAGCTATTTGCTTGATGAATTTGAAATGCTTCAGAGTTTATTTGCTTAAATTATTTTTTGCATTCAAGTTTTATATATGCATGATGGTTGCATTGATGGCCTGCATGCTTTTGTAATTCAAATTTCCATAGTGAACTTGCATTCGAATTTATGTTATGCCATTGGAATTGCGAAATGAAATCAATATGGATAGCATGGGAATGATCCAATTTTAATGGTTTGTGTATAATGGCATTTAGCTTGCGGGTTGGCGTTGAGTCTAGCACCTTTGTGCATTCAAATGATTTAATTCAAATGGTGGCCGACATGACTCTTTTGTTGTTCACTTCAAAGGGTTCCTTTGAGTTAGGCGAGCTCACCTATGTTTGATTTCAAGTATTCTTCAAATGGGAAGAAAGCCCCCTTTTGTGTAATTTCGAAGTATTACCTTCAAATAAGGAGAATGGAATTTGCCTTATTGTTTCAAAGTAGAATGAAATCTTTCAATGAGGCCCAATGTCCTATCAAGGAATTTCAAAAGTTGTCTTTTCAAAATCGTTTGATGGCATATTAGAGCATTGAAAGTTGTCTTTTTTAAATCACCTAATGGCCCATTGAGGTATTTTTAAAGTTGTCTTTTCGAAATTGCTCGATGGCCTATAGGGGAATTTTGAAAGTTGTTCTTTTGAAATTTCTTGATGGCCTATTAGGGCCCTCAAAATATTCTCTTTTTGAATTCTCCTAGTGGCATATTAGGGAATTCAAATGTTTGTTCTTCAAAATTGGCTCGATGGCTTATCAGGGAAATTCAAAGGTTGTTGTCCGAAGTATGGCCAATGGGCCATCTTGCATTTTGCTTCAATAGAATTTGATTGCTTCTATTTTTGAAGGTTGGAAGTTGATCTTTTGAATATGCCCAATAGTTCATCAGTGACTTTTGAAAGATGTTCTTTTGAAGAGGTCCAATGGTTTATCAAGGCATTTCAAAAAACGTTCTTTCAAGAAAGCTCAATGGTCCATTGGGGCCATTCAAAAGATGTTCATTCAAATTGGTTCAATGAATTATTAGGGGTCATTGAATGTTTTTATTTTAACGTGGCCTAATGGCCAGTTGAAGGAAATCGAAAGATGATATTCAAATTGGCTCGATGGTCTATTGGGGGCATTAAAAGATGATATTTTAAGGAGGTCTGATGGTATCTCAGGTAGATCATTTGAAAGTGGTCGACAACCATCTTTTGAAAGAGCTCGATGGATTTGTCATTGGGGATATCATTTGAGATGGAGGAGAACTTTTGAATAAGGTTGATGGCCTTTGCTTGTGCATTTAGCACATCTTTGAGAAGGGCTTGATGAGATATTTCAAAAGTGCATGACATGCTATTCAAAAGAGGCCTAATGACCTAGATATGCTCATTTGTTAAAAGTGGTTGATAGATTGTTTGAATGTTACTTATGTATATGGATGATTTATTTCAAATGAGCCAAGGTAAGGGATTTTAAACAAGTTTGATGGAGTTTTGAAGAAGGATTGAACATTAGCAAGATAGGTCACTTGATAGATTGTTGAGCAAAGAACGTGATTTAAGAGCCCAAAAGGGATGAATTAAAAGGATAAAAATGATGCCCCTCTTCCTCAATAAGCCCACCGAGGCGGGTGGGTATGTTACATGTATTTGGTATGAGCTAAGATGATTTTGGTTGTTGCTTGATGCGAGCTTATGGATTCAGTGTGTTGAGGCTTGAGTATGATGCCTTGTTGCTTCCATAGTTGCATTTATTATGTTGTATAAGTTGGATCATGGTATGTTTTGTGTTCATGTTCATTGTAACATTATAGAATCATAGAGAGATATATTATAAGAATTCAATGAAATCCTTTTAGTAATGGACATTGATCATTGCACATAGCACTTGATACTCATAAAAACTTGAGTTTTGGTTTTTGTTAAATGATTTGTACAACTTGTATGAGTTGAGGCCTTTATTTTTTGATGGTTAAAGAAGAACAAGAAGAATGATTGTTAACCCATAAGGTTAAGATGATGATGTTGTATTTCTCTTTGTTCATTGAATGATTATGCTTTAGTCATTGTATAATTTAGAATTTGTTATAGTATCTAGTTGATGACCTCGTTTGCTATTGGTTGAAAAATGTCAAATAATGTCCCCAAATACTAAACTAAATGCACTTCTTATCGCATAACCATGGGTTTGTTTACTTTGTTTTAGGTACAATAAATGGGCACATGTAGGAAAAACACTAATGATGGTGATTAGGTCAAGTTTTATTCCTTGGTTTTGCATTTCATTGAAAAATGCCAATGCTTCATGGGGGTGGCCATTATGGGAATAAACAACAATGATTGCATTCCATGTCATAACATCTCATTTAAGAATTATTTCAAATAATTTGTGGGCAATATTAACATTCCCACATTTTGCATACATATCTACAAGACTATTTCCCACAACAAATTAGATTCAAATATACTTATTATTTCATAACCTTTGGATCTTCTTACCTTGTTCCAAAGTCAATAATATGCACATGTAGAAAAAACACTAACCACGGCGAGTGAGTGGATTTTATGACGAGGACTTGCATTTTGTAGAATAATTTTATGATTACATTAGGGAGGCCATTTGGAATAACCAACAATGGTTGCATTCCGTGACCCAACCTATTGTTTATGCATTCTTTTAAGAATTTGTTGGCAATGATAACATCCCTGCATTTCACCTACATGTCTACAAATGCATTGCCCATGAATACATTAGATTTAAATCCACTTCTTATTGCGTAACCATGGATTTGTTTACTTTGTTCAAGGTCCAATAAGTGGGTACACACATGAAGAACACTAACCATGGTGATTGAGTTGGTTTTTATTCACTGGACTTACATTTCATTGAAAAAGGAAAATGATTAATGAGAGTGGCCAATATGAGAATAACCAACAATTATTGTATTCCATTACAAAACTTCTCATTTAGAAAATATTTCAAAATATTTGTGGGCAGTATCAACATTCCCATGTTTGGCATACATATCTACAAGTCCACTTCCCGCAACAACATTAGATTCAAAGCCACTTCTTATTTCATAACCATGGATCTACTTACCTTGTTCTAGAGCCAAAATATACACATGCAAGAAGAACACTAACCATTGAATTGCTTACCTAGTTATACTCATTTGTGTAAGCCTTGAAATATCATTTTAGGTTGTAACATTCATTGGTTGTTCAAGAAAACTATGTTCCTTTGCTTTGTTGACGTATGAGTCAATGGAAAACCACGATGGATCTTCTCTTGAATTCTATATTTGTTATGGGTAATGATTAAAGCCTCAATAAAATATAAAAAGGGTAGCTATAATGTAGAATTAAATTGAGCATTGTTTCCATGATTCTTACCATTAATTGATAATATTGTAGCATCTTGTAGTTTACTTATGAATATAGTGATTATGGTGAACTGACTATTGATGTGTATGTATGGAAGTTTAGTGGATACCATTGTGAAAATCTAATGGGCAAATCATAGTGCCAAAAGAACCAAGTTGCCTAAACAAGTCTTTATCACTTGAATACAATCAATTATCATCATACTTTTTTTTTTATGTCTTGAGTCAAGTTATACATCACATCCTTATTTAGTTTATATCTATATTTTTAAGATCCAAGTAAGCCAACTAGATATAATAAGAATAGAAAAATTAATTCCACATCTTCAGAATGATAAAAAATGAATGAATAACAATTCACTTTAAAAGGAAAACCTCCTTTACACCTTATATTTACAAATAACTCTTCATGATCCTTAAAACTAGATATCCTTGATATATTGATGAAGGAAGAAAAACAGGGGTCCCGAAGATCCGTGAACACAATAAGTTTGATCCTCAGACCTGTTGGTTCTCTAGCCCACACTAGACTTAATATTCGTTCATAGCAACAAACCTCCATCTACACCCTGGATTCATCTTGGAGTCTTCATTTCCCTTTCTTGTCCCTCTGAAGTTCATAGGAGCTTCATCAATCTCGTCACCATAGGACCAAGTGATAGGTGTTTCCAAACGCTAATACATAAGTTCTTAACCCTCCATAGGTCCACGGGCTGGAACCAAACGCTAGGGCGTTGGACTATCATGATCTTCTCTATCGGGATCTTCCTAGTGTGGACCATCCAAAATTAAGAGTCCAACAACTAATAACACCCCGAACCCTTCTAAACTCCGATGGATTCAAACTTCAATAAAAAAACTACCATGTGATCCTTCCACGACCTTTGATTTGGTTCATTTTGAATTGATTTGTACTGTTAGTCGATGTCTCTCCTACGCTGGACATTCCGTCCATTTTACGACTCTAACAGAACACTGAAACATGTCCAATGTTGAACGATCAATCTGGATCACTCTAAAAATATCCTCACCATTATTTGGACTTGAACTGGGTTGCGGAAGGATCGATCGACAATCAATCATGGCCATTGATTTCTCCTCTTTGATAGATGATCAGATCTCCATCTCGGTCCCACAATATCAATTCAATGGATCACTGTTGATCCTTACAGTGATCAATGGATGATCTCTCTCCTCCGATAGACTATAACTTTGTACACTCTGACCTGTAACATATACTTGCTCACATGCATTCATAATTTCATGAATTCGACACAGTCTGCACGCATAGATTTATACTTAGACACAAATACACAAAACACACTCACTTATATTAAAATCGAATTTGATTACACATTAAGGGCACTTCTCAGGCCCTGGGAACTCTCTTGTCCCAATCTACATTGTGTATGGCCTCCTTCAAATGCCCGAAGGCTACATATTTAAAGACAAAATCAATAAGAGGATCAGATCATTTCCATATGCGATCTATCCTCACGAAATCACTAATATCACTCAATATTACAACAAATACACAAAAAATATATCAGTTTTACATAAAATATGAGGAAATCACTTCCTCTTGGCCACATCTGTCCACGTCCTCGCCTTTTGGAAGGTCAAAATTTCAAATCTAACTTGGGGTGTTTTTTCTCCTACATCAGACTCCCAGGGTTAAAACTTCATGATCTTCTGATCATGTGCCTTGTTTGTTGCACCATATTCACTCTCTGCTCTTCCTTACTTTCCTCATGTATCATATACTAAGCTCCTCCTTATGATCAACAATGAGCTGCAATTGAGCCTTTGTAGCAAGCCTCCACACCTGATACACAATACCTCACCAAGCTTCCTCTTGAGCTCTAGTCTTTTTGGTATTATAGATTCCCTCTGCTGGAATATCTTGAGCACTCCTTTCTCATATCAACTTCTGCACCCACTCACTTCACACATAGGAAATATTTTCCTTCTCTGATACCACTCGATGAAGGAAGAAAAACTGGGGTCCTGAAGATCCATGAATGCAACAGGTTCGATCCTCAGACTTGTGGGTTCTCTGGCCCACACTGGATTAAATATCCGTCCATAGAAGAAAACCTCCATCTACACCCCAGATTCATCTTGGAGTCTTCGTTTCCCTTTCTCATCACTTTGAAGTTCATAGGAACTTCATCAATCTTGTCACCATAGGATTAAGTGCTATGAATTCCCAAACACTAATATACATGCGCTTAACCCTCCATAGGTCCATGGGATGGAACCAAATGCTAGGGTGTCAGACTATTTCTGGTCGTCATATTTTCTTTATCTCAATAGATGATCGAGCTCTTCTCTATCAGACTCTTCTTGGTGTGGACCATCCCGAATTCAGAATCTAACACCTTAGAACACCCTGAACCTTTCCGGACTCTGATGGATTCAAAATCAAAATTCAACCACATGCTCCTTCAACGACCTTCTATCTAGTTTGCTCCAAATTGATCTGGACTGTTAGTTAGTGTCTCTCATATGCTAGACATTTCAACCATTTTACGACTCCGATGGAACACTGACACATGTCCATTGTTGAACGATCAATCTGGATTTCTCCACAAATATCCTCATCGTTATTCGAACTTGAAATGGGTTGTGGATGGTTCCGATCTACAATCGATCGTAGCCATTGATTTCTTCTCCTCGACGGATAGTCAAATCTCAGTCTTAGTCCCACAATATCAATTCGATGGATCATTGTTGATCCTTATAGTGATCAACATAAGATCTCTCTCCTCTGATAGACTATAACTTTGTACGCTCCAACCTGTAACATATACTCGCTCACACACATTCATAATTTCATGAATTCGACAAATTCTGCACTCATATATTTATACTCAGACACAAATACACAAAACACACTCACTTATATTAAAATTGAATTCGATTACACAGTTAGGGAACTTCTCAAGCCCTGGCCACTCTCTCGACCCGATCTACATTGTATTTGGCCTCCTTCAAATGCCTGAAGGCTACATATTTAAAGACAAAATCAATAAGAGGATCTAATCATTTCTAGTTTTGATCTATCCTCATGAAATTGCTAATATCACTTAAGATCACAACAAATACACAAAAAGTCTATCAGTTTTATATAAAATATGAGGAAATCTCATCCTCTTGTCCACGTTTGTCCATGTCCTCACCTTATGGAATGTCAAAATTTCAAATCTGACTTGGGGTGGTTTTGCTCCTACATCAAACTCACATGGTTAAAAACTTTCAATATCTCATGATCATGTGCCTTCTTTGCTGCACCATCTTCACTCTCTGGTCTTCCTTACTTTCCTCATGCATCATACACTAAGCACCTCCTTATGGTCAACAATGAGTTGCAACTGAGCCTCTGTAGCAAGCCTCCACACTTGCCACCCAATACCTCACCAAGATTCCTCCTAAGCTCTGTCCTTTTGGTATTATAGATTCCCTTCGCTGGAATATCTTGAGCACTCCTTGCTCATCTCGGCTTCTGCACTTATCCACTTCACACGTAGGAAATTGTTTCCTTCTCTAATACCACTTGATGAAGGAAGGAAAAATAGGGCCTCGAAGATCCATGAACACAACAAGTTCAATCCTTGGACCCATGGGTTCTCTGGCCCACACTGGACTGAATATTTGTCCATAGCAACAAACCTCCATCTACACCTTGGATTCATCTCAGAGTCTTCGTTTCCCTTTCTCGTCCCTTTGAAGTTCATAGGAGCTTCATCAATATTGTCACCATGGGACCAAGTGCTAGGCATTCCCAAATGCTAATATACATGCGCTTAACCCTCCATAGGTCCATGGGCTAGAACCAAATGCTAGGGCGTCAGACCATTTCTGGTCATCATATTTTCTTTATCCCGATAGACCATTGGGATCTTCTCTACCAGACTTTTCCTGGTGTGGAACATCTCAAATTCAGACTCCAACACCTTAGAACACCCCCAACCCTTCTGGACTCCAATAGATTTAGACTCCAATCAAAACTCAACCACGTGCTCCTTCCATGACCTTCGATCTGGTTCGCTCTGAATTTATCTGGACCGTCATTCGATGTCTCTCCTACTCTAGACATTATGACCATTTTACGACTTCGATGGAACACTGACACGTGTTCACTACTGAATGGTCGACCCAGATCGCTCTGAAAATATCCTCGCTGTTAGTTAGAATTGAACTGGGCTGCAGACGGATCCAATCTACAATCGATCGTGGACATTGATTTCTCCTCGCCAAAGGACAGTTAGATCTCTATCTTGGTTCCACAATATCAATTCGATGCATCACCATTGATCCTTATAGTGATCAACAAATGATCTCTCTTCTCCGACATACTAAAACTTTGTATGCTATGACCTGTAATATAT
>JZKD02S1470543.1:0-10838 GCA_000966675.3 Picea glauca | reverse complement strand
ATATCTGAAGAGGGAGTAGTAGTAGACCTTGACAAGATCAGGTCTATCATGGAATGGCCTACCCCAAAGGACGTTTCAGATATCATATCCTTTATGGGCTTAGCAGGATACTATAGGAGGTTTATAAAAGGATTCTCCAAGATTGGTTGTCCAATCAATGCCCTCCAAAAGAAGGGAGCTAAATTCACGTGGACACAAGAATGTGAAGAAATATTTCAATCCCTAAAACATCTACGGACCCATGCACCCATGTAGAAGATCGTCGATCCCGACGTTGACTTCCTCATGTGCACAGATGCCTACAAGGAAGGGCTCGGAGGAGTCCTTATGCAAGGAGGAAGTGTAGTCTGCTATGAATCCCAAAAATTGAATGAGCACGAAGTCAACTATGTGACCCATGATCTAGAGCTGGCCACCATAGTGCATGCCTTAAAAATGTGGAGGCATTACCTCCTGGGAAAGAAATTTGTACTTATGACAGACCACGATGGATTGCGATATTTGTTTGACCAACCAAAGCTCAATGCCAGAAAAGCTAGGTGGATGAACCTCCTTAGTGAGTTTGATTTTGAAATCAAACATGTTAAAAAAAAGGAAAATAAGGTGGCCAATGCCCTTAGCAAAAGTATGAAAACAATTCACCTGGCAGCAGTGAGCACCTACGAGATGAATGTCAAAGAAAGAGTCAGGAATTCACAAGAAACAGACACATTCTTCCAAACCGTGACCTTGTACCTGGGGAAAGAATCCACAGGGATAAATTATGAAGGCTACCAGATGATACATGGAGGTCTGCTAACTTACAGAAACAGATTGTATATTCCAGATTGTGACAACTTGAAGAGGTTCATAATGGATGAACTACATAAAATACCATATACTGGTCACCCGGGATATCATAAGATGATCACTGCCACTAGGAAACAATTCTATTGGCCTGGGTTAAAGAAATACATAGCTAACTATTTAGCTAAGTGCCCAATAGGTTAAAGCATAACACCGACACCCAAAAGGATTATTACAACCTCTACCAATATCAGAATGGAAATGGGAAACCATTTCCATGGATTTCATCATCGGATTACCAACCTCGACCAGGTAGAATGACGCCATCATGGTGGTGGTGGATAAATTGAGAAATTCCACCCATTTAATCCCCATCAAATCGACATGCAAGGCAATAGATATCGCCAGCATATTCATGAAGGAGATATTCAGACTACATGGCATGCCTAAAAAGATCGTGTCTGACAGAGACACGAAATTTACTTCCAACTTTTGGAAATTCTTGATGGATGGTCTAGAGACCAAATTATTATTTAGCATAGCCTATCATCCTCAAACCAATGGATAGATGGAAAGAGTGAACCAAATATTAGAATACATTCTAAGAATGCATGTAATGCATCAACCTAAAAAGTGGGAAGATTACCTGCCACTGGTGGAATTTTCCTACAATAACATCTACCAAGAATCCCTGAAGATGAGTCCTTTCAAATTCCTCTATGGTAGATCGTGAAACACTCCAGTCAGTTGCAGTAACCGAGTAAATAGAGTTACTATTGGACCCGACATGTTGAAAGAAATGGAACAACAAGTGATTCAGATAAAACAAAATCTAAAGGTCGCTCAGAACATACAGAAAAGTTACGTCGACCAAAAGAGAACTTCAAGAGAATTCAAGATGGGAGACCATGTATATATCAGAGTTAGGCCCAAGAAGAGTTCCCTGAGGATGGGATCTTCTGAAAATTTGGCACCTTGGTATTGCAAACCCTTTGAATTTCTAGATAGAGTGGGACATGTAGCCTATAGGCTAGGACTTCCTCCCACAGTAAAAGCACATAATGTTTTCCATGTTTCATTATTGAAGAAATATGTACACGATTCTAATCATATAATTGACTGGTATTTGATCCAGGTGGAACCAGAGGGAGAATTCCTGCTAGAACCTCAATGCATACTAGACATAAAGGAAACCCCACTCAGGAACCGAACCATTGCATAGGTCAAGGTGCAGTGGAAACATTTTGGCCCAGATGAGGCTACATGGAAAATAGAAGATGACATGAAACAAGCATATCCAATTTTGTTTACTTTTTTACATACACATCATAATGATAGATAAAACATCGAGAACGATGTTCCTTTAAGGGGGAGGGAGTTGTAACACCCTGTTTCCCCCAGTCTGTAAAAATAATTATGTTGGCCAAGAACTATGGCAAACTCAAAGATGTGAATGTTTGATTTGATGTACCTTTGTATAAAAGGTCGATGAATGTAAATTATGTTATAAATATGTGTTGCACGACTGCTAGGGAGGGGATGTGATAAAAGAGACCATGATGGCTAATGAGAGGTGATGGAAGGGACCTGGAATGGTTGCGTTAACTCCCATCGAACCAATATCGTACTGGTTTTTACTTGCTCAAAGACCAAAGCAACTCTCTGACCCTGGAATGAATTACTTGCTAGGATGGTAGGTGGGGATCCTCCTCAAGAGTTAATGAGAGGATGGGGGTGAACCGCCCATCCGTAGAAGCTCTCAGACCTAACCATGGACGGGGGAATTCACGCCACACACAATATTGCAGAAAAAGGCAAGAAAGGAAGTGTGGGGGATAGAGAGAGAAGAGAACACACGCGACAGGGATCGCAGAAGAAAAGCCAGAGGAACTTTGGAAATACGGGGGAGTTCTAAGCAGAGGAGAAGGAGATTAACCTTTGTCCTTGACTTCCTTTGAGTGGAAATTAGGATACTGAATCTTAAAGCATCGTGGTCTAGCTCGGGGGTGGTTAGTGGTAAATTCATCCAGAGTCACTGAGCCTACGGTTGGGTGGAAACGAGCACCCCTCTCAACAATCACGTCACACCTAGTGTTTCTGATAAGTTTTTATATCTTGTATATTGAATTGAATATCCTGGACGCATGCTCATGTTTATATGCTCATAAATGGTTTTTGTATAGAAGTGTTTGCCTTGTGTTTTGATCGGAAATAATGGATGCATGCTTATACTTATATGACCATAATCGGTTTATGTATAGAATGAATAAGTTCAGAATACAAGTCTGTTCCCTTGATATTTGTTTCATCTACTTGACTCACGCTATTTCTTGGTTTGATTTCCCGAAGGCACCTCCTCGCGGGAAGTTTCCTTGCATCATAGAGCCAGAGTGAGTTCCTTGAAAAGACTATCGTTATAGTAAACCCATGAGTTTACTTTACCCCTGTCACAAAGTTCATAGCTCAACAAATTAGAAAGGATTTTCAATCAGGTCACCAAGCCTAGGGATAATTACCCCAGAACCCTCTGAAGGATCATGTGATCTGAGTCTGGGAACCTTGTACAAGAAAGAGTATTTCTCTCAGGTTTCGGCATTTTGACACTTGGGAAACCAAAGGTCAAGAGCCCTTGTTTTCGCCAGTCGCGAAATCCCAATCTACAAAACCCCAAATTGGTTTAGTGTGAATAGGTTTCAGCGTTTTGGCACTCGGGAGACCAAAGGGAAAGACCCCTCATTTTCTCCAATCGCGAAATCTCTGTCTACGAAACCCCAAATCGGTTTAGTGTGAATAGGTTTCAGTGTTTTGGCACCCAGGAGACCAAAGGGCAAGACCGCTTGTTTTCACTAGTGAAAAAATCCTGGTATACGAAACCTCGAATCAATTTAGCGTGAATATGTTTCGGCATTTCAGCACCCAATAAACTAAAGGGAAAGACCACTCATTTTCGCTAGTTGTAAAATCCCGGTATACAAAACCCTAAATTGGTTTAGCATGAATAGGTTTCGGCATTTCGGCACCCGAGAAACCAAAGGGAAAGACCCCTTGTTTTCGCCAGTCATGAAATCCTGGTATACGAAACCTCAAATCGGTTTAGTGTCAATAAGTTTCAGTGTTTCGACACCTAGGAAACCAAAGGGAAAGACCCCTCATTTTCGCAAGTCGCAAAATCCCGGTACACGAAACCCTGACGCATTATGTGGATGAGCCCTAGGTCACTGGACAAGGTCTTGTGGTAGGAAGGAGGAGTCCTGAAAGAATCTGGACCGTCCATTTGTAGGGATGCATGGCGAAGATCTAAAGCCCTCGGGGTTTTGGAGATCAGAGAAATAGGAGTGAAGACCCCACCAAAATCCTGAAAGGTAGAATGTCGGGATTTAATCCATGCCATTGATCAAGTTGACAATCTGGTCCATAGATCCGGATGATACCAAGCTTTTGGGTTTCGAGGATTGAAGGAACAAGGGTTTCTTGCAATAGGAATCTTGAAAGCCAAGTTTTGATATTGCCATTTGGTGTTAGCGTGTGTTCACTGAGGTGGTCACATGGAGTAGGAAAAAGGGGAGCCAAGGAGCTCGTTAACCCCATTTCGGGTTTGGGGACTTCAAGGGGACAAAGAGCCAGGGAGAGCTCGCACACAAAAATCCTGAAACGCGAAAGATGGAAGCGCCTTTTTGGTAAGGCCTGTGGTCATAGCCAACAATCAAATGGAGGAGGATAAGGGAAGGGATGGTCTGCGCTAGGCCCCATAGAAATTTGGGGATTTTGTCCCTCAAAGAAACGATGAAAAAGACAAAAAAATCTAGGTTTTCATAGTGGGTATGTTACATAGGGGGTAATTGTCCTTTCTTGAGCTTCTGTTTAGGTTCCTGAAATCAACACAAAGTCTGATTTCCCCACTCTTTTTCCTCACTAGGACAAAATTAGCCACCCACTCAGAATATCTCAAAGGGACAATGATTTGAGCATCCAACAACTTCTTTACTTCTTTCTCCATGATAGGCAACAATATCAAATTAATCTGTCTTAGCTTCTGCTTGAATGGCTTAGCCTCTTCTTTCAGTGGGATATTATGCTCAATGACAGCTGTGTCATAGGTATTGAGGTCTTCGTATGTCCAGGTGAACACATCAGCAAACTGCTTCAAAATCTCAACATACTCGACCCTCTGCTCCTTTGACAAGCTGCTTGACAGCTTGACAAACTTAGGATCTTTCTATGTGCCAATATTGTATTCATATATGTCAGCATCATCAATTGGCCTCTTAGCCTTCACTTCCATATCATTATTGTCAAAGATCCTTTCCAAAGGGACCAGTCACTTCGGAATGTGATTGTTATGAAACTGCATAATGTGAAGATTAGCAATTTTCTTTAAAAAAACATCATCATGTGGATTACTTTCAGGTTCATGATCTTGGTCTATGTGTAATGTAGAAAATTCATCAACAGTTTCCAGGAATCTCTTGATCTCAAGATCATCCTCAAATACCTTCCAATGCATGACATTGTTTGGTATATAGGGTGTGTATTTTACTTCTATATCATACCTGAGCTTGGGTTGCAGGGGAACTTTGAAATTGCCTGCTAAGACAACCAAAGAATCAACTACTGTATTCTTCTCTCTAGGAATGAACGAAATATTAAAATCGAAGAAGAAGTTGTCTATTATATCCCACACTTCATTCCTATAAGTTCTAAGCCTAGGATGCTTGTCTTGGTAAATATTTCTAACTTGTTTTACAACCAACTCGGCATATCCAAACATAGATATTTATTTGATTCCCATGTCTCTTGCAGCCCTCAAACCCAACACAAGAGCTTCATACTCTGTCACATTATTGGTGGTTTCAAATTCTAATTTGTAGGATAGGGGTATGGTCTCTAGGGTTGGTGATATAAACACCATTCCAACACTAGCACCCTCCCTGGAAGAGGCTCCATCAAGAAACATTTTCCAAATAGAGGTAATGGAGGAAGAGTCTTCATGAAAAATAATGGACTACTTTCGGAGTTTTAGAGGAGGATTGGGAGCATTAGTGAGCTATAGTAAACTAGACCCCAAATCAGTGTCAAGTGCAAAGATAGGATGGTTGGTGGGGTTAGTTTCATCACTAATGATATAGGCCAATTGGGATTCTCTATACAGTCTTCTATGGTCCCCCCCAAACACTGGAATAGTAACATAGGTGAGGTCCATCTGTAATGTCTCTCCAAGNTGCAAGGCAATAGATATCGCCAGCATATTCATGAAGGAGATATTCAGACTACATGGCATGCCTAAAAAGATCGTGTCTGACAGAGACACGAAATTTACTTCCAACTTTTGGAAATTCTTGATGGATGGTCTAGAGACCAAATTATTATTTAGCATAGCCTATCATCCTCAAACCAATGGATAGATGGAAAGAGTGAACCAAATATTAGAATACATTCTAAGAATGCATGTAATGCATCAACCTAAAAAGTGGGAAGATTACCTGCCACTGGTGGAATTTTCCTACAATAACATCTACCAAGAATCCCTGAAGATGAGTCCTTTCAAATTCCTCTATGGTAGATCGTGAAACACTCCAGTCAGTTGCAGTAACCGAGTAAATAGAGTTACTATTGGACCCGACATGTTGAAAGAAATGGAACAACAAGTGATTCAGATAAAACAAAATCTAAAGGTCGCTCAGAACATACAGAAAAGTTACGTCGACCAAAAGAGAACTTCAAGAGAATTCAAGATGGGAGACCATGTATATATCAGAGTTAGGCCCAAGAAGAGTTCCCTGAGGATGGGATCTTCTGAAAATTTGGCACCTTGGTATTGCAAACCCTTTGAATTTCTAGATAGAGTGGGACATGTAGCCTATAGGCTAGGACTTCCTCCCACAGTAAAAGCACATAATGTTTTCCATGTTTCATTATTGAAGAAATATGTACACGATTCTAATCATATAATTGACTGGTATTTGATCCAGGTGGAACCAGAGGGAGAATTCCTGCTAGAACCTCAATGCATACTAGACATAAAGGAAACCCCACTCAGGAACCGAACCATTGCATAGGTCAAGGTGCAGTGGAAACATTTTGGCCCAGATGAGGCTACATGGAAAATAGAAGATGACATGAAACAAGCATATCCAATTTTGTTTACTTTTTTACATACACATCATAATGATAGATAAAACATCGAGAACGATGTTCCTTTAAGGGGGAGGGAGTTGTAACACCCTGTTTCCCCCAGTCTGTAAAAATAATTATGTTGGCCAAGAACTATGGCAAACTCAAAGATGTGAATGTTTGATTTGATGTACCTTTGTATAAAAGGTCGATGAATGTAAATTATGTTATAAATATGTGTTGCACGACTGCTAGGGAGGGGATGTGCTAAAATATACCATGATGGCTAATGAGAGGTGATGGAAGGGACCTGGAATGGTTGCGTTAACTCCCATCGAACCAATATCGTACTGGTTTTTACTTTCTCAAAGACCAAAGCAACTCTCTGACCCTGGAATGAATTACTTGCTAGGATGGTAGGTGGGGATCCTCCTCAAGAGTTAATGAGGGGATGGGGGTGAACCGCCCATCCGTAGAAGCTCTCATACCTAACCATGGACGGGGGAATTCACGCCACACACAATATTGCAGAAAAAGGAAAGAAAGGAAGTGTGGGGGATAGAGAGAGAAGAGAACACACGTGACAGGGATCGCAGAAGAAAAGCCAGAGGAACTCTGGAAATACGGGGGAGTTCTAAGCAGAGGAGAAGGAGAGTAACCTTTGTCCTTGACTTCCTTTGAGTGGAAATTAGGAGACTGAATCTTAAAGCATCGTGGTCTAGCTCGGGGGTGGTTAGTGGTAAATTCATCCAGAGTCACTGAGCCTATGGTTGGGTGGAAACGAGCACCCCTCTCAGCAATCACGTCACACCTAGTGTTTCTGATAAGTGTTTATATCTTGTATCTTGAATTGAATATCCTGGACGCATGCTCATGTTTATATGCTCATAAATGGTTTTTGTATATAAGTGTTTGCCTTGTGTTTTGATCGGAAATAATGGATGCATGCTTATACTTATATGACCATAATCGGTTTATGTATATAATGAATAAGTTCAGAATACAAGTCTGTTCCCTTGATATTTGTTTCATCTACTTGACTCACGCTATTTCTTGGTTTGATTTCCCGAAGGCACCTCCTCGCGGGAAGTTTCCTTGCATCATAGAGCCAGAGTGAGTTCCTTGAAAAGACTATCGTTATAGTAAACCCATGAGTTTACTTTACCCCTGTCACAAAGTTCATAGCTCAACAAATTAGAAAGGATTTTCAATCAGGTCACCAAGCCTAGGGATAATTACCCCAGAACCCTCTGAAGGATCATGTGATCTGAGTCTGGGAACCTTGTACAAGAAAGAGTATTTCTCTCAGGTTTCGGCATTTTGACACTTGGGAAACCAAAGGTCAAGAGCCCTTGTTTTCGCCAGTCACGAAATCCCAATCTACAAAACCCCAAATTGGTTTAGTGTGAATAGGTTTCAGCGTTTTGGCACTCGGGAGACCAAAGGGAAAGACCCCTCATTTTCTCCAATCGCGAAATATCTGTCTACGAAACCCCAAATCGGTTTAGTGTGAATAGGTTTCGGTGTTTTGGCACCCAGGAGACCAAAGGGAAAGACCCCTTGTTTTCACTAGTGAAAAAATCTCGGTATACGAAACCTCGAATCAATTTAGCGTGAATATGTTTCGGTATTTCGGCACCCAAGAAACCAAAGGGAAAGACCACTCATTTTCGCTAGTTGTAAAATCCCGGTATACGAAACCCTGAATTGGTTTAGCATGAATAGGTTTCGGCATTTCGGCACCCGAGAAACCAAAGGGAAAGACCCCTTGTTTTCGCCAGTCATGAAATCCTGGTATACGAAACCTAAAATTGGTTTAGCGTCAATAAGTTTCAGTGTTTCGACACCTAGGAAACCAAAGGGAAAGACCCCTCATTTGCGCAAGTCGCGAAATCCCGGTACATGAAACCCTGACGCATTCTGTGGATGAGCCCTAGGTCACTGGACAAGGTCTTGTGGTAGGAAGGAGGAGTCCTGAAATAATCTGGACCGTCCATTTGTAGGGATGCATGGCGAAGATCTAAAGCCCTCGGGGTTTTGGAGATCAGGGAAATAGGAGTGAAGACCCCACCAAAATCCTGAAAGGTAGAATGTCAGGATTTAATCCATGCCATTGATCAAGTTGACAATCTGGTCCATAGATCCGGATGATACCAAGCTTTTGGGTTTCGAGGATTGAAGGAACAAGGGTTTCTTGCAATAGGAATCTTGAAAGCCAAGTTTTGATATTGCCATTTGGTGTTAGCGTGTGTTCACTGAGGTGGTCACATGGAGTAGGAAAAAGGGGAGCCAAGGAGCTCGTTAACCCCATTTCGGGTTTGGGGACTTCAAGGGGACAAAGAGCCAGGGAGAGCTCGCACACAAAAATCCTGAAACGCGAAAGATGGAAGCGCCTTTTTGGTAAGGCCTGTGGTCATAGCCAACAATCAAATGGAGGAGGATAAGGGAAGGGATGGTCTGCGCTAGGCCCCATAGAAATTTGGGGATTTTGTCCCTCAAAGAAACGATGAAAAAGACAAAAAAATCTAGGTTTTCATAGTGGGTATGTTACATAGGGGGT
The DNA here is from genome assembly GCA_000966675.3 of Picea glauca. Classification (NCBI taxonomy): domain Eukaryota; kingdom Viridiplantae; phylum Streptophyta; class Pinopsida; order Pinales; family Pinaceae; genus Picea; species Picea glauca. Next base: position 1,381 of record JZKD02S1470543.1, on the reverse strand, counting down.
AATTGTCCTTTCTTGAGCTTCTGTTTAGGTTCCTGAAATCAACACAAAGTCTGATTTCCCCACTCTTTTTCCTCACTAGGACAAAATTAGCCACCCACTCAGAATATCTCAAAGGGACAATGATTTGAGCATCCAACAACTTCTTTACTTCTTTCTCCATGATAGGCAACAATATCAAATTAATCTGTCTTAGCTTCTGCTTGAATGGCTTAGCCTCTTCTTTCAGTGGGATATTATGCTCAATGACAGCTGTGTCATAGGTATTGAGGTCTTCGTATGTCCAGGTGAACACATCAGCAAACTGCTTCAAAATCTCAACATACTCGACCCTCTGCTCCTTTGACAAGCTGCTTGACAGCTTGACAAACTTAGGATCTTTCTATGTGCCAATATTGTATTCATATATGTCAGCATCATCAATTGGCCTCTTAGCCTTCACTTCCATATCATTATTGTCAAAGATCCTTTCCAAAGGGACCAGTCACTTCGGAATGTGATTGTTATGAAACTGCATAATGTGAAGATTAGCAATTTTCTTTAAAAAAACATCATCATGTGGATTACTTTCAGGTTCATGATCTTGGTCTATGTGTAATGTAGAAAATTCATCAACAGTTTCCAGGAATCTCTTGATCTCAAGATCATCCTCAAATACCTTCCAATGCATGACATTGTTTGGTATATAGGGTGTGTATTTTACTTCTATATCATACCTGAGCTTGGGTTGCAGGGGAACTTTGAAATTGCCTGCTAAGACAACCAAAGAATCAACTACTGTATTCTTCTCTCTAGGAATGAACGAAATATTAAAATCGAAGAAGAAGTTGTCTATTATATCCCACACTTCATTCCTATAAGTTCTAAGCCTAGGATGCTTGTCTTGGTAAATATTTCTAACTTGTTTTACAACCAACTCGGCATATCCAAACATAGATATTTATTTGATTCCCATGTCTCTTGCAGCCCTCAAACCCAACACAAGAGCTTCATACTCTGTCACATTATTGGTGGTTTCAAATTCTAATTTGTAGGATAGGGGTATGGTCTCTAGGGTTGGTGATATAAACACCATTCCAACACTAGCACCCTCCCTGGAAGAGGCTCCATCAAGAAACATTTTCCAAATAGAGGTAATGGAGGAAGAGTCTTCATGAAAAATAATGGACTACTTTCGGAGTTTTAGAGGAGGATTGGGAGCATTAGTGAGCTATAGTAAACTAGACCCCAAATCAGTGTCAAGTGCAAAGATAGGATGGTTGGTGGGGTTAGTTTCATCACTAATGATATAGGCCAATTGGGATTCTCTATACAGTCTTCTATGGTCCCCCCCAAACACTGGAATAGTAACATAGGTGAGGTCCATCTGTAATGTCTCTCCAAG